>VOQJ01015200.1:11188-27002 GCA_015052665.1 Apistogramma diplotaenia
CTCACATTAAAGATAAAAACAGAGATGAGGGAACACTCGAAGACAAAGACATGAACATAAAGACGAGACGCCAACAGGGAAACACTGAGAGAACTTAAGCTGCTGCTAAAAGAAACAAAGACGTGAATTGAAACACAAGATGCACAACTGGAAGATATTAGAAATAACCAGAAGGAAACGCAGCAATCAAAGACTCAAAGATGGATACAGATGGATGCTAGATTAAAGGAATCTAAACATGAAACCAAACATTCAGCAAATGCAGAAATCAAAACTTGAAACACTTGGAACGACAATTAAACCTCAACAGAAGTCAGAACTCAGTTACATTCACAAAGAAATCAAAACCCTGAAACAACAAAAAGGCCTTGGACCAATACAAAGTGTAGTAGGGCCAATTGCAGCCCGCTGCTGAAGATTTACAGGGAAGTAAAAAGCCTTTTGTAAAAGTATATTTATTTGTGGTGGTCAGCATTTCCCTGCATGGTTTTCTAAACAGAAGCTTTTCAAATGACTGATTAAGAAATGTGAGACGAAGAATAAAGGAATGGAAAATGGACAGTACAGTACGAGCTGTCAGTTATTACCTGGCCCATTAATTTTGGCCCGCTTAATCATTGTTGACAGATGCAACTGCAGCACTGTGAAGTTATTCCACTTTAAAATCCTCAACATCCAATCTGCATCAGAATTTGTACTCAAATCTGGGTGCACAGATCCCAGCTTTAGACGAAGCTTTACTTACACTGCTGAGGGATGTAATGATGAAAATCTACTGCTCAATCTGCTCACAAATCATGGGAAAAGATACCTCAAAGCTTGCCTGAAAGTCTTTCTTCAGGCACAAAGTAATTCAAAGAAAGTTGCTGGTACATCTGTGGGTATAATCAGACGACTGAACTACCAACAGCTAATTTGGCTTAACTTCTAATGAAGTAAAAAAAAAAATAGGTTATTACATGTTGTAAAGCAAAGTTTTCAGACGTCTGCTCACCTCATGTCTCATCTCTTTCTCCTAAGGCAGAAATGAGCCTGACAGCGATACCATTAGCTGTGGCTAGAAGCTCAACAATGGCAGCTCCACAAGGCTGGACCCTTTGTTCCATTTCAACCAGCTGAGCCAGGCAGGACCTTCTAAAAGAGCTGCTGAGGATTTACACTTACTTAGCTTTCTAAAGCTCTGTGAAGAGAAGGTCAGCATGTGTGATTTTGAAGGTCAGCCCCTCTGATTCTGACAAATCTTTTCACTGGTGTGGCATATGTCTCTTTCACAGGTGCAGCTCACAGGACAAACCAACAGACAGTTACATAATGCCATATACTATATGTGTAACTATGCAAGAAAAAAAACCATTTCAAATCCGCAAGAAACCCTGAACTGTCTCTCGGTGACCTCAGCCCACTTACAGGCTTTTTCTCTCGGTAGACTTAAAAATGGAGTACAGCCTGAGGCAAGTGTTGTTAGAAAATCTATACCGACTTTAAACTTTGTGGAACACATGCTCTGGAGAGCTACAGCTTGGCAGGACGAGTATCATGACACCGAGATAATGTGCGCATATGAAAAAAATTGCATTTCTCTGATCCAGCATTCAGCACCTTCAATTTTCTTGCACACAAAATTTTACATAAATACCAGCCGACACAAGAGGAAAGAAAACTGAGCAACAGATATGACCAAATAGACAGTTTGTTATTTGATCAGCGGGAATATAAACACACAACCCTCCTCCGAACTGAGCAGGCAAATCGGCCCTGTTATCTATTTAATCAGGCAAAACCTGCAGCTGCTTCCCTGCAAATAAATCAGCGGCTGACTTTGCACTGACCTTTAACTCCTTTGATGATTGTTTGAACACTGACATTCGTGTTGGTTTTATTTTGCTACAGGATTAACAGACAACTTCGCTCTCCCGATTTCCAGGATTTGCGGCGTAGATTTCAGACCCCAGCTTGAACTGTAGCATGGACGTATATTGTGAGCCACCACATTAATCCTCTTAAGTCTATGTCATCATCAGTGATGACCCAAACACTAACCCTAATCTTAGCCAATCATAATATGCAATTTTTGTGTCTTGGTTAAACTATTCTCCCAAATTTTGGTAATAATAGAATAAAGAAAACACTAAATTTAACTGACAAACATCAAACACTATTTGTATTTTTTGGGAAAGGCAAGCATAAATGTAGACCACTTTGTTAAATTGCATTATCTTATTCCCTATTCATTTCTTTTTCTTATTTTACCCGTCCTGTTGGTGGGGGAGGGACACGTGTGCATGATGCATATGTTTTTAGGGGTATTCCCTGTACAGGGACACTTGGACATGTAGACTCTTCAGAGGAAAACTAGTTTGGGTGATGGGCCACACCAAGTGGGTTTTAAAAGACCCATAGAGAGATGACAGATGGGTAACCAGAGCCAGAGCCTGAACTAAGTCTTAGCCAAATATTTTTTTTTGATGTGCTGTGTTACAAATGACAGATTCAGACTATGTCAGAAAATATAGTAAAAAGCAGCAAAAGCCAATAACTGTGGGGTATGAACTTTCCCACTATAATTCAGAACATTCAAATGACATGAAAACATCCAAGCTGGCAGCTGGGATACTCTGTGCTCACACGAGCTGGGACTCATGCACACACCTTGTCCCATACTGGGTTATGAGACTAGGCAAAAATGTGGTTTCCATAGTAACACCTTAGTCGAACCATCTCTTGCTGTAACTAAAAAACACACAAAACAGCAAGTGGCAGAAGATGCTGTCAATGTTGACGAATCACTTTTGGGGAGAATAAAAGACAGAGTTCACGGTTTCTGTAACTTTAAAAAAAAAAGAAAGAAAGAAAAACAATGACAAAATCCAAAAAATTACTGCAGTGGTGACAAGCTGTGAAAGTGGGAGAACAGCAGGTACCAAAGGAGAGGAAAAAAATGCTGATCTATATTTGGCTTCTTAAAAAAGCTGGATATTTTGCCATGTCATAGCAGAAGAAAACAGCTGTAATTAACAGCTTTGTCACAGGACCTCCTCTATAACCAGCTCTGTAACAATGTTACTAGTTACATCTGTGTGTTTAAACTGTCCACAATCTCATCTGTAAATTTCCACTGCAGTGCACTTCAGAATCATTACATGCACAAAGAAGGGTGCACACAAGCTGTACACTATGACCAAGACCATCACGCATTGTGGCCTGTGTATATCTGTAGGAGAAAAAAGGAGCAGAAAGATACGGAGCTTATGAGATTTTCTTACCCGCTGAGAGCATAATACTCTTCAGACACCTCAGCTTTACAGGGGCTCATCTCTTCCTGTATCCCAGCAGCAGGATTTTAAAAAATTATGATTAAAATGTCTGCCATAACCACATTTAAGTACTCATTCTTATATATTCTTGTGATACTTTGAGTTGCTTCCAAATCAACTATTTTCTCATGAGCTACAACAAAAGCAAAGTGTTATTTTAAGGCACTTGGCTGCTTTGAAGGGACATAATATAAATCCACAATGAATATATAAAAAAATATTACATAGTAAAGTTACAGCTGCATGTTCCATCATGCTTTTGTGAGTAGATTCAGTTCCTATCATTCTTATTTAAACACTGCGGAGAAATGTTTCAATTGCAATGTGTAATCAGCCAAAAATAGCAATTCTGAGGTGTCCCTGGGCCCAAGCAGGGTGCAGATGTTCCACCATTGTTTTAGCAACAGATTAATCAACAGCAACTGCACTTGCTCCCAGGTTAGTCCAAACATCACATGAGTGTAGCAAATCCCAAATGGGTGAACAGAGCCAGACAAAACTTGATTTTGATTGTCTGATTCTGAGTGGATAGAAGCCCTTCACTTCTCCCTTTCTGTTGTTAAATTTCTTTCTTATTTGTGGCCTTTGCTTTCATTTGGATCTCTGTTTGTCCCTCGCTGAAAATAGTCATTTCATTGGCTGACTACCTGTAAAAGACCACTGCCTGTTTTGGATTGAAGATTTCCATTGTCTCCTGTGTTGGACACACAGAATTCTCACCAGCCACCAGTCAGTTGAAATGTAAAAAATGAAATGAAAAATTATTAGAGAAATATCAAAAATAAGGAAAAGGGAAAATTACTATACACCTTAATAACATTAACAATACGTTACAGGTCCAAACATGCTGACATCTACTACTGAGTCACAGTAAACAAATATAATTTTAACTTCTTCTTAACACTTTTGGGTCCTGGGGGGCTGAACCCTACAGCGACTGTCACAAGGCGAGAGGTGCTCAACTAGCTTATCCTGCTAGTTAGTGGGGGAAGCTAGGTTAAGCTAACCTAAAGTCTCGAAGCAAGACTCGCATTTGGGTGCCTTATTGGATCAAAACTAGGCAATTGTTTGGAAGCTCATGGACCCTGGGACATAAGAAGGTCACACCAGGGCTTTGTTGCAACAATTATGCAATGAGTATTGTAAATACGTAACATTTATGGTCTAAAAATGCTAAATTTGATAAAATATTAATAGAATCACCCTGATTTTGATATAACATTGTAGTTCTGTTAGTGAAATACATGTTTACATTATTCTATAACGTTACTACAATGTTGCAGAAAATTGTATTTGTGGTTATTTTGCAACTATTGAGCACTGCTGTCAAAATATCACTATTTGGTAATTTTGCAAACTTATCAACTGATGACCAAAAGCACATTATGTAATGCGGGAGCCATATAGCATCACAATTTGAACACAGCCACTCTGTTGTTATCTTGTGGCAAATGTTCACAATGTAATGAATGCAATGAAAGATCAAAGAAAAAGCCCATGTGTGGGAGATTTCCACTTACATTTAAATCAACAAATCCAAGTGTGCAAATATGCAGGTTTTTCTACATGTCGACAGCAATCTTCTACTCTCATTCATCCACCGGCTCACGTTGAGACCGTGAAGATAATTCAGATTTATTCAGGGAAACTCACTGTTTAAACTGGTGCAGGCAGACACGACAGGTAATAATGC
This sequence comes from Apistogramma diplotaenia, assembly GCA_015052665.1. Lineage (NCBI taxonomy): Eukaryota > Metazoa > Chordata > Actinopteri > Cichliformes > Cichlidae > Apistogramma > Apistogramma diplotaenia. Next base: position 16,196 of record VOQJ01015200.1, read on the forward strand.
TGAGGCCACCGTAAAGTCCTGATGGTTTCATTTGATGCTGGGATTCAAAACAAATGAAATTACCACAAGTGACACACAGCGTGAGACATCTGGAGGCTCTGCAGGCCTGCGGCAGTCTGTGTCCATCTGGTAATCCATGCTAGAGTGTTATCACTTATTTAGCATAGAAAATAAAATCTTCAGGGTCAAAACAAGCAGCTAAAAGTTGGGGATGTGTTGCATTGCTGCTTCTCTATATATAGATAGACTGGGTATTTGTCAAAAAATCTTATTCAGCTTGTTTATATTTTATCAAAATAGCAATGAAAAAATAATAATGCACATACACATCCAGACACATTCACAAATACTGCTGCTGTGGCATGTTCTCCAGGTGTATAAGAGCTGTTTACTATTCCCATCTCCCAGTGGACACCAGGTGAGTGCAATGCCCTCTTTGCCTGAACCACTGTTATTAATAACTGCAGCTCTGGTCCTGCCTCGGGGCAAACTGACCTCACTGCTCTCTTACATTGCTTGTTTGGCGTGAGAAATTACCTCCAATCATCGGCTATGTAATAAAGATTGGAAATGGTGCACAGAAACACAGCACAAGAATATGCCGATTTGTTTATGATGGAGAATTCATGAAATCGGTAGTTTAAGTGGCAGCTTAAGTATTAACATTTGCGTAGCTTTTGCATTTGAAAAGTGAGTCTGCACAAAGAGGAAAATAGTCTGCAGTCGGCTCCTCTTTTTTCTCCCCCTTCTGCTCCCAACTCCCCAGGCAACCTTTAGCTTCCAAGTCAAAGAGGACATATGGTGTATAAAACGGCTTGTGGGGAAGAAAAGAAATGAGAAAGGGGAAATAGAGCAAGTGTGCTGGGTTGGAAACGGTGGTGTTGACTGGGTATGTGCTGCACAAAGACTGGGTCATAATTGAGACCGGCAACAAGGAGCATGTGGCAGAGCCATCATGGTGGCCATCAAGGCCCTCGGGCATAAAGGCAGGGTTATCACAGAGAGCAAGAGATAGTGGTGCCCAAGGAAACAGAGTGCTTTCTCCTTTCATCCTCCATTCTTTGTGAGTTTAAAGGCCAGGCCAGTAAAGAGAGGCACATCCCACCAGTTGGAGCTCTGGTCTTTCTGTCTTGCTGACTGACTCTTTCTTAGCTAATGTTAGCCGCCAAAACATTAAGAAGCTGAAAGTAGATATATCTGCATAATAGCTAATAGTTACAAAAGGATATTCATTAAAAAGCCTCTGTGTGTCCTCTTTGTTACAAGTCAGTCTTAGATGTATTCATCAATGAACGCTGAATTTCATATGCTGTGAGCTATATGCCTCAAAGCAGAAAACTGACTCTGAAACTGATTAACCCATTTAGTTTCTTATCACAGCACAGGAAGCTGCGATAAACGTAACTTTCAGCTACTTCTGACCCTTAAACAGACTTAAAACAAATCTATTGCTTGTAAATGTTATGTTGGTATGTTAATATGAAATGAATAAGGCACATATACAAATTTAACAAAAGAAAATGTATGTAATCGGCTTCTTGCTAAGGTTAATTTTTTTCCTTCACACTGTCTTCAAACTGTCGCCAAGTGCTTGTTTATACGTTTGTTTGTTTATTCTCACAATATCTATAATATAAAGCACCTGGGGGGCAACAGTTGAGATTTGGTGCTAAATAAATGAAACTGAATTGAACTGATTTCACAGAATAACATCTCATTTATACCCACAAAACTTTCATTGTGCACGATATATTACGACTTCATATGACATCATCATGTTACCTAGCCACCACCCAACAACAAGCCAAAATCACATACCAAACAATATCAGGGAGTTAGTTATGGTCCCTTTTTTGTGTGATGCTCTCTATAACAGTATTCAAGTCTAGACTGGAATTAAAGCGAAACATCCCTTTTAAATCAAATATAATGCAAAGGAGAGGAAAACTCAAAATGAGTGTAGCCAAAGGAGATGCACGCCTACATGAACTTGCATGCAAGTTTCTCCTGTTCCGTGTCTCAATAAGAACCCGCTGCTGTCCTTTCATAAGGGCCCAGTTTGTGCTTTATGCCGTGGAACCATCACAATGTAGGAACCCATGCGGCTTTCTCAAGGAAAATGTCTCTTACGTGATGGAAATGCATTAAGCTGACAGGACACGTAGAAACTGTGAGTCGAGCCGCCGGGCATGATGCTGCCTGTCGACCAGCATTTCAGTGCAACCTGGGTTATTTTATTGAGTCCTGTCTCTGGTCATCAAAAAAGACACAGCGCCTGTGGCCAAGTGGCTGTGACATAAAGTGAATAAAGACTGCTTCCTTTTCAGAGTGCTGGCACTTTCTCTTATAGTTCATACACTCTTGTCATTAAAGAAGCAGTTTACCTCAAAATAAAATGTATGCATTTTCCCCCTCTGGCCTGTAGTGCTGCTTATCCATCTAGACTGTTTTGGTGTTAGCTCCCAGTTTTGGAGACATCACTTGTAGAGATGTCCACCATCTCTTGAATATAATGGAAGTAAATGACACTTGGGTTGTGGTGCTCAAAGCAACAACAGCAAAATACTGCTGCAATGCCTCGTTCCATAAATCACAAGTGGCTACTTTAAAAATAATCCACAGACCTTGTTATTGCAGCCTGCATGTAGGAACTATTTTTTCTGCTGTTCGCATTCACTGTCTACATCCTCAAAGGTGGATTCACACCTCCATCTGCAAAGTGTACAGCTGGAGAATGTAGGTCAGTAGAAACAAAACAGATCCTTTCTTTTTTTTTTTAGTAAGCAGGTCATCATTGTTGGAAAGAGACATTGCTGCTGAGTTTTTCAAATGCATTTTTGGTGCTTTGACTACCACAAGTGCCATTTAGTTCTATTGTATGTAAGAGAAGGCAGATAACTCTACAGCTGTTAGCTCCATGACTGCAGCTAACACCAAAACTATCTAAGTGGATTCATACCACGACTTTTAAATGCCCTTTTCTGATGACCAAACAGTGTAAATAACACTTTTGAGGAGGAATAAATAAATAAACGTTTTATTTACAGCGCAGATTTATTGGGATAAGCACTCAGTCTTGGGCACATTTCATTTTTGCTAATCAAAAAGGGGCTGTAACTCACTTCCATGGAATAAATATACCAAATTTGGTATAAAAATCAACATTTTCCCGAAGGAAAAGGGGAAACTGTGGTGATTCTTCCATGGAAATATCAGGGAGATACACTGAAGGATCAATTACAGCAGTTTTGTTTATTAAATATCAATTATCCTAAATCTTGAGTTAATTTTATTTGTCATCTTCACTTGAACGTATGTTCTGATTACAACTGTCAAATGTTTATTGTCAGTTATTTACTGAAATAAGCAAATATTTCTATCCATGTTTGTCCATTTGCAGAAGCTAAGAATCCAAATCTTTAAAAATATTCTCCAGACGCAGTATAACACTCTGTTCCTACTCCGATACACCAGATAATAATGGAAAAAGCAAAATCACACATGTATTTGTATAATACAACCCAAAGCGCATGTTTTAAAACCTGGGTAGCTCGATTTTCTAACGTTGACATTTACTGGCTGAAGGCCTTGACAGGCCACCTTACTGAGAAGCGGAGTCCCACTGACGTCAGCAGAGAGAGAAGGAGCACCTTGGGGATCTTTAACCCCTGCTTCCTCCAGGTCACACTCAATGGAAAATCTACAAGGTCGGACTTGTTTTCAGCCCATCAGGCTCGAAAGCTTCTGTCTGTGTGTATATTTTAGATTTCTTCTTGCTGTTGTGCTTAGCTGCAAATCTAATTTATCCCTTGGATGTTTTTCTTTAGTTTCTTTTTACTCCTACCACCTTTCATCTCAGTTTAGCATCAAACATTATTGCATTTAGCCTCGGGAATTGTGGGGTTTTCTTCCTATTTGTTTCTGGATGGTGTCCATGGAAGCAGATGCTGCTGGCTCCTCCTGGAGCTCCAGGCCTCCCACTCTGTTAGTCGCTGGGCATCACAAAGCACTTCATGCTGTCCAGACTTAAACTGCATGTACAGCAAAATGAGAAGCAAAGCAAAGCATAAACTTAGAGGATCCCACATATGATTAGAATCTATTTGGCCTTTGGAGAAATACGCTGAAAATACACATTTCTCACGATTCAGTTTTACTTTTAAGCTTCGTTTAATCTGCCTTATTCGTGCTGCTGCTGATGCTGCTGCTGGCAGCGCTGCCTGAGCTTCAGCCTCAAAGCAATTAAGCTCTGTGTTGTGAAAGGTGAGCTTGAAGTAATGTGCCTGCCTCACTTTCCCTTACTTTCGCTTGTTTGTTCTAACACTTTTTTTTATTTGTGTCTGGGCTGTCATGAGTTTGTATCTGAAGTTAGAGTGATATACCAATTAGGACTACAAAGTGTCATCCTGAAGAATGTCTGAACCTCCAACAATGGCATGAACACTCACACGCACACACACAGATACACACTGCACACTTGGAAACAGCCAGTCCTCTCTGCGCAGGCTAAGCTGCCTCCCCTGTGCTTCGAGTGCAGCTGAAGAGGCAGATGGGAAGAGAAGAGACGAAGTGTGAGAGGTGCGATTTCTTGCACCTTCGCTGAAACAACAGGTCGATCTATCGCAAAAACGCACGTCTGCACACTTCAGTCACATAAGTTGTTTAGCACCTGCATGTTCAACAAACAAATGGGAGGGGAAAATAGGTTTGTGTTAATTTCCATATGCCAGAGGCATAAAAAAAGTCACCTTGCTTCTTGCAATATCATCATCCCAAAAGAGGAAGTGACTGAGGCTGGAAATAAAGACAGCCCGTGCAGGGTTGTTGTTCTACATCTTTCATTATTAATTCATTGTTGTATTGATTGTGTATTCATCTGGAGGGGAAGCGGAGGAGAACTGATGTCTGAGGCAGTTATATTAGCCAGCACTTCCCTTCCTCTCCTGTTTCTTATCTGGCAGGCTGCTGAGGCGCAGGGAGGATGCAGGGTGAGCCGCCTGCTACTTTGATACTTTGTTGGAAAGATGTCTGTGAGAAAAGAAACAAACGAGGCCTGGCAAAAAGGACACGAGGATGTGGGGGAAAAAGAAGAGTTTGACTATGCAAAATTTGGATTTCAAAGCCAAGTAGTACACATAACCCAAGCGGTGACTATCAGGGTTTTCAAGACTGCGCCAGTGATTAATGAGAACAGCATGTTCTTTGTTAAAAATTTACATTTGTTTCTAACATTTGGGTCAACAGGAGAGAAGCAGGAAACCTATCGTGCACAGAAAGGGTACTGGTACACCCAACATTTATCCTAGGTCTTCCCAAGGATCTTTATCTACCGTTCAGGTGTGCTGTTATATTATTATTTAGCCATTTTTGAGTTTATACCAGCACATTTTTGATGAAGTCCCTTTGTACAGCATATATGAAGCCACTGCAATAAGCCAATTATCTGAGCTAATCATAAATCAGGGTTAAACTGTTAGCCTCGGTCTGCAAAATTCATCTGAAGCTCACTGGCTGCAGCTGAATGTACACGACTGAAGATTTTAGTTCATCTGCTTACATGTGGTTTGGTTTAATAAGAACAGTGGAATGCATAAAAGAGATGAATGTGTCATGCCTCAGCAGCTCACTTGGTCAGCTCTCTGAAGATGGACATCTAACAGTGCACTCATTGCTGTGATTGACTTTATTGTCTATGCATTTGTATTAAAAACAAACTCTACAGAAAGGACCAGTTCAGCTTGGATGCTGCCATTTTTGGAAAGAGATGACTATATCCTCACATATCTAGAATAAGAGATCTGCTGTATTCAAACATCAAGGATGCATACAGCTCCTCTCCCCTCCCCCCGCTTCCTAGCTCAGATCACACCCTGGTTCACCTCACCCTTTCCTGTCCCTGTAGTCGAGAGGCAGCCGGCGACCATGAGGACAGTGAGGAGATGTTCAGGATGCTTTTGTGGCCCTGCAGAGCTGCTCTGAGGTGACTGACTGGCAAACACTCTGTGAGTCACAGGGAGAAGACACTGATGGACTCACAGAGCTGATCAGACTACATACATTTCTGCAGTGACTCCATAATTCCAAAAGAAACTCTGAAGTGTTATTTATACAAACTACAAGCCATGGGTAACAAAAGCACATCAAAGCATTCCTCAACAGGAAGAAAAGGGTCTTCAGAGCTGGCAGTTTGGAGGAGGAGAGAACAGGTCAAAGTGAACTGAAGACATCAATCAAGGAGGACATGGAAGCTAAAGTGGAAAATCCAGCAGAACAACATTAGCATTGATCTGCTACTTTCAGAAATTTTCTGATGACTGTGCGGTACTCTGATGGGAGGAGGTTGAGGAAGAGTACAGTGCTGTCATGACCAACTTTGCTACGCGACATGAAGAAAACCACCTGCAGCTTCACGTGGAAAACACTAACGAACTGGTTGCAGACATGACGAGGACCAGAACATCGGCGACATCGACAGTAAAAACACAGAAGCTCTCTACCTGAAGGACCAATGGGTCCTTTAACATGTGCTGGATAAACCGCTATGCTGTGAGGCGCTCGGGAAGCATACTGAGCATAGCGGTTAACATCGACTCAATAACCGGATCTGCAAAGCCGGGAACACTCTGGGTGCTTTCCGTGGTTTCTGACAGAGGTTTCAGAAAGGAGGAGACTGTCAATATTCACACCGTCTCCACGACATGCTGGACAATCAGAGGAGCACATTCAGCAAAAGACTTATTCCATCACGAAGCACCATGGAATAATGCCACAGGAAATCCTTCCTACCCAAGCTTTACAACTCCTCCTCATGACTCACATAGGATTCAAGTATTCATTAACATTCCAGTATTTAATTTAATATTGAACTTTGAGCCCCTTAGATTTATTTAGGTTTTTTTTATTTTTACTTATCTTTTATACAGAGATTTTACATTTTCTATCTTTCATATTTACTGTATATTCAAATTGAGTTTCTGTAACAAAATGATTCCCCCTCCCCGACCTGCGGGATTAATAAAATATTCTGATTCTGACTCTAACGATCGAGGGCAAAATGCCAAAATAATCATGTTAAATCACTTTCATTTTGCATTGTTTTCTTTTGATCAGTTTATTAAAAGGTTTGTCCCACCACTCCTTAACAGATTTGAATTTTAATTGTTTTGTGTCTTCTTCCTGGGGTGTTTATATGCAATTTTTTTTTGTCTGTTTGGGTAATAAAACCAGTTAAACTAACAGCTTCTGGTTCTGTATTCATATTTAATGTACAGCTATGAGAGGAGTATATGTATAAAAAAATTACCAAATGCACTGCTTAGACATTTTAAATCTGAATTTGAATTTTGTAAGAATTTTTTTACCACTGTGAGATACAGAAAAAATGACATTTTTCATCACATCTGCACAAACTAGAAAAAAAAGGGGGAAATCACCTTATTGTTCTCATTAAAACATCACAAACTAATATACATCCAGACATCCTTCTGCATCACATGAGGAAGGAATACTGACCTTTGTCAGAGGTATGCAGTCTTGGTGTGCTCGCATTAGAAATTTAATAGAGTTACTACAAGTCCATGAAATCAGTGAGCTACCCTGGTGTCCTACAACAGTGCTTCTAAAAGTGGAGTCAAGGGACCCCAAATTAGTCTCTGACCTACAGCCAAAGGGGTCTGCAAAAGAATTTGCTATTGGGTGGCATAATTAAAAGCTAAGTTACCTTTCGTCTCTGTGGAAGTTCTCTCATCGTGTAATGAACCCTTTCTGCTTATTAGCCATCTAGCTAGCTTGTGAGCATGGTGAAACATTTGAGTGGGTCCACAGTGTCAACTGACACTCGAGCCCAAACTAGCTGGATCTGCCTCAGGCACAATAGCTTTAGAACATTTTCATCTCTGTAGGGAAGAAAGAAAGAGTTATAAAATGTACCTGTTTTAACTAAAAACTAACTCTTGAATTGATGTAACTCTTTACAGCCTGGTATTAAACAATACAAACACAGATGCATCACGTTCAGTGATGTACAGAGGAGGCCTCAACTGAACTGGTTTAATAAAAGCATCTGTAGCTCAGATAATTTGAGAGGAAAAAAAATCTCCAAACAAGAAATCTGGTTTCAATAACAAACTAGAGTTGGTGTGTTAGTGGGAGTCTGAGCTTCAGTGTGTGAGGCTGCTCTGAGAGGATTTAGTGTGGGATAACACCAGGTAGCTGATAGCCTATTACAGTATAATCACTGCAGGTTTTCACTCATTTGCGATCTGCGGCAGCCTGTGAGCAATTTGAGTGTGTCAATTAAAGATTCATTGAAGGCAGTACAAACACAACTAGTGATCTGGATTAAATATTTATTGAGGAGATGTTTGTCGGGATCCTATGGAGCTTTAACACTTGACTCTTCACATGATGCCACTGAGCTGCAGTCAAGGAGGGTTTATGGTTTGGAGAAATCAACCAAATATGCTCATCTTCTGCCTGCTGCTGAGCTTGTTTTTTTGTTTTTTTTTACAGAACTCATTGCAGATTTAAGCCTCCCCTCTGGAAGAAGGTAAAAGAAAGGGCATAAGGCATTTCCTGAGTGCATCCCCTGTGAGTTTGAAAAATGAATTAGGGCCTGCAGCCAGAGGTTTCCACCGCTGCTACATCCAGTAACACCCTGGGTTATTTTTAGCATCCCGCCGTCGTGTCAGACTGGAGGAGAGAAGAAACCCCCCCCCGCTCACCCTCCTGTAACAGGAGTGGGAAGCTGTAAGGCAGTTATGATCACCTTACAAAGCTTTATTCAGGTTTGAAGATGTAGTGGAGTGTAGGTTCACCTGAGCTCACCTTTAGATCGACAAAAAAAAATTCTATGTTTCTATGTTTTTCTAAGTGAAAGCACTTCATATGTTGGACTTTAAAAGGATAATAAAACAGACGAAAAAAAGACTTTCAGGACTTGTTTTGCACATATAGTTCACCTTTACATCATTGCTTAAGTTTGAACCCTCTATGTGCATACCTGAATTCAGGAGCCAGGTTAGATTTCAGGCCATAGAAGGCAGCTGATAAGGTCAAAAGCCAACGGGGAACAAAATTCCCATTCTCACACTCCAGGTAGGGCGCAGACCATCTGACGTGCGTCTTGTCCGGGATAAAGCTCTCCCCTCTTTTCAATAAACTGTCCACCGATCCAAAATCTTGGCTCAGCACCCGCTTATGGAAACTTGGGTTCTTCCTGTCTTTTATTTCGTGGTACCACTCGGTCTCTGCCGTGCGGTTGTGCAGATGGTGTTGGGCCATGCTGGAGAGGTCTTGGAGTACTATCTCTCCACCGGCCCTGGTGGCTTGGAGAAGCACCGAGGGCCCCGGGAAGGAGGAATCCCCGCTAAAAGTAACAACCGCCCGGTGAATCTTGGCGTCTCCTTCCAGTATACTCCTGACTAACGCGTGGTACCACTCAATGTCTCGCCGGAGGTTGTGCTCCCTGGACCTGTTGGCTTGCAGGATCATGTTGAGGAAGTTTGTGGCGTGCAGTACCGTATCCAGCACGCTGCCCATGGAGTAATGCGGGGTGGCGTGTGACCTTCCCCGAAGAGAGGTGAGTTCGTACTTCCGCGAGCAGTTGGCATTATTTAAGGTAGTCGAGTTCCCCGTGTGTAAAAAAGCGGTGACCACCCTGGGGAGATGCTCGTCTATCTTCTGCGGCAGCTCCGCCGTCTCCCCGGCAGCATGATGAGGCGCACGAAGATGCGCCAGCTGCCGGCGGTGCGTCTGGGAGCCGTAAATTGCCTCCCCTGCTCCAATATCTTCCCTGTGCACTGACCATTCTGTGTATTTATGGTTTGATCCGATCACAAATCCAACTTGCAACAGCAGCGACAGCCGGAAAACAGCCATCTCCCTCCAGAGAGCGACCACAGATGTTTGGGGGATTGCTGCTCGGAATTAACAGTGTCGTCGGGCGGGTGTGCTGTAAAACCGACCAAATTGCCCCGCTAGACCATCGCTTCACCACTTGTAGGATATTCTTATAAGCTCCACGCCTCTGTACTTGAAATCAAAAAAGAGAGGAAACCGCCAGGAACCCCTTTCCTCGTCAAATGCCTTCTTCTTCTTTACAGATGCCTCATACAGCTTGTTGATGTTGAGTATCCGCTTGCAGCTGTTTCCCCCCACCTCTCTCTTTCACACTCTGTAGACAAGACTGTGTTGGCTTTGCTGTGCCGCGGACGTTCTCCTTCTGTGTGTTGGCTACATAGACTGAATCAAAACGAGGAGGAAGGGAGGGGTAAGGGGCGGTTATTATTATATTTATATATATATATATATTTTTTTTTAGGAGGAACCGAGTCGGGGAGCTTCTCATTTGGATGACAAACGCACTCCGCCCTCTTCCGACCACAGCAAGCATTAAGCGGGCCTATAAAAGCGATGAAGAAGCAACATCAGGATCAGTGCGCTTTCAAAGCCCGTCTTCTTCATCGTCTCATAGGGGCTCCAGGAGCGCCATTGATCCGCGTATGGCCGCTTCTTCTGTCAATCACGGAACAGTGTTTGGTGGAGCGGTGATGGAGCTGTCCGGTGCTGAAACAGATGAAGCACTTAAGGAGCTGTCCGGCGCTGAAACAGATAAAGTCACCAGCAGCTGATCTATCAGAATTAAGCACTTAATTTTGATCAATTGATTAAGTTTTTTTCCTTTTATCAGCGAATGGGAAGCATTATTAAATCCACTGTATCCAATTTGATTTACAATTGTAACACCCCCCCCAACACACACACACACACACACACACACACACACACACACACACACACACACACA
>VOQJ01015202.1:0-11369 GCA_015052665.1 Apistogramma diplotaenia
CTTGGTCATTGTGTCTCTGGGCTTTGGCCTGGGCTTCTTAGTTCGAGTAATAGCAAATCTTAATGCTTCCGCTTGCTAAAACCTTTTGGATAATTCTATGGTTCCAGCTTTGTTGGAACAGTTTGGGGAAGGTCCTTTTCTGTTCCAGGATGACTGCACCCCAGTTCATAAAGCAAGGTCCATAAAAGCATTGTTGAATGAGTTTAGTGTGTAAGAACTTGACTGGCCCACACAAAGCCCTTACCCCAACCCCATCAAACACTTCAATTTAAGAATTATGAGTTGCACATCCATTAAAATGGTACCTGAGAACTGCCCCCTCGTGCTGAAACTACTCTGGAAGCTGATGAGAATAGCCCAGAAGTCCCAAAACATCCCCCCCGGAATGGAATTGAGCAGTGACCTTCATCCCAAAAGAACAAAATCTTCTTCTCCAACTAACCAGCTAGCCAACCTAACTAACTTGCAGACTAACTAACAAACTTACTAACCTCCTAAATAACTGATACATAAACACCAGTTTCCAGCTGTGTGAAACACTAACATAATCTCGGAAGAGATTCAGACAGACCTCCTTAAGATCTGCTGCTACCAAATCACCTTAGAATCACCTGATGTGGCTTTTCAAGAAGTGCAAGACCACCACTTCCACTGTACTGAAGATGAAGTCAACAACTACATCACAAAATGGCTGGGCCTTACCCAGACTCTCTCCAGCATTGGCCTATTTGGGAGGAATGCACTGCTGCTGCCAATGAAGTAAATCCTCTCGGGCTAGAGACATGAGGTGAGGCTTCTCTTTGAGCTGAGGGATTCATTGGGTCCATCCATGTAGAACAACAAAGCAACAGTCTGAACAGCTTGCAGTTGACCAGGCCATTAGCAGGCTAAAACAAAGAGAGATTGCTGGCAAGACTCAGTCCGGGAGAGCCATTCTGGGGTGGAGGACTGCTCTGAAGACATGGTCCAAAGTCACAAGGAAGGAGAGGAAGGAGCTAGTGATCTCTGAGCTGGCAACTACTGAGGAGGAATTTGAAAATGTCTGCATTGAGAAGTCAAATGAAGGTAAGCAATGACAAAAACAAGCAAAGGGAAGGAGTAATCACCAGTACCATAGGTTGGGCCAATATGTGCTGGGACTACGGCACCCTGCCAAGTCCCAGCAACCTCTGCCTGTGGTGTGGCTCAGAGAGCTGCCAACTCTGCAATGCCCCAAATCCAAGCCTGCAGCGTGACAAGATTTGCTATATGATGATGATGCAATGCCGTGACCACTCTTGCGGAAGCTAACGGAGATCATGGAGGTATGCAGCCTGGAAACAACCAGGAAGCACCTATGACCAACACTAAGGCAGCTAATCCATTTGGTCAGAGAAGGAGGAGCGGCCTATAACGTCACATAGCCAGAGAAATCAGCCCTTACAAGCAGCTCTGGGTGGAATCTGAGAGTGAATCTCGATAGGTAGTTCAGGGTCCCAACTGAGATCAATGTAACCAACCTGCGACCGGACATCATTCTCTGGTCTGCCATGGCCCAAGCAGCAATCATAGCAAAGCTCATTCTTCCATGGGAAGGAGGGATCAAGACAGCCTTTGAGAGGAAAAATGACTGGTTCCTCAACCTCATAGCCAAGTGCAGAGTAGAAGGGTGGTCAGCTGTTGGCTAGGTGATAGTTGGCTGCAGGTGATTCATGGGAATCCAGTCAGTGCTTCCTAAAGAGTATGAGTGTCACTGATCCCAAAACTCATAACAGCCTTGAAAGATGTGGGTGAGGAAACAGAGCAAGTAAGCTTCTGGCTTCGGCTAAGAAAAAAGACCAGGTGTGGGGAAAGCAAGGGTCCTAGGGTTAGCTGCAGGGAGCTGCACCGAGACATCCCTTTCATTGCTCAACCACCACTTGTCCAACATTTCATACCTTTTAAAAGTTGCTTTTTGCTGTGTACCACTTGATATGCTGGCAACTATCCCTCAATCACTCTTACATGAGAAGCTTTGAAAAATGGAAGATTTCCAGGCAAGTTCTGAGGTGAGCCAGTTCATGTCCTAGTACACCAATATAGTGAGCTTACAAGCTGAGCATTACTGTCTCTTAATGTTTAATCCTAATTAAACAGTTGCAAATCCCTATTGTCACTATGACTTTTGTCTTTTAGGCAAGACATCATCCAATATACAAATGGGACACAACTGGAATTTTCCTAAGAATCCTTTTGTTTTAAATATCTCTAGTATCAATAAATTCAGTCATATGATCAGCAAATCCAACTGAACACAGCAAAGAGGAACTGATAAGTTAATTTAACCAATTCCAATTTCTAGCTACTCATTTTTAACTGTTTATCAAATACATTTCTTGGTAGAACAGCATGAATCCTTGAAGCAGTGTACAACAAAGCTTTGAGGTACATTTTCTCCCATCAGCCAAACAGTGACATACATAAACATGCATCAAAAAGACAGTTCACGCAATGAATATGCAGCCACAGGTGCTTTTTGTGCAGGAAAACAAACCAGATAGCATTGCCCCAGTGTATTTGATGTGAGCTTATTAATCCAAAGAAATATTATGAACTCCTCCCACATTGAGCACCGTCCTTCTCTGCACAGTGTAGTGAGGACAACTAGGAAACATCTGCATTGAGAAGTTAGTAGTTGAAGGAAAGCAATGAGAAGAAAAGTAAAGGCAACAAGCTTGTCTCCAGCAAATGTATGACCCAACACAAATGTGAGACAAGGGCAGTGAAAACAAACACAGGTCTTGATAATTGCAAAATCTGTCACTTTGTCACTTTCTACTTGTCCCCACATCACACAAACAGCCTTATGAAAGGTGGATAACTTTGAGAAAACACACACACACACACTGTAACTTTTCAGTGATTAATGTGATTTGTGTAGTGAGAAAAAGTACCAAATGTAAGTATTGTGTTTGATCACAAAAAGTGGATAAGTGGATCCTGAGACCAACATTCCCCGGCATACATATGATATAAAGAAAATGAAAAAGTTTTCCTCTGCAAAGTGGGATGGCATCATAAAGTCTGTCTCGAGCAATCAGCCGCGTGATTGAGTGTGTGCACATATGAAACATTCTCGGGTGTGTGTGTGTGTGTTGTAGTGTGTTCTCATACCAGCAGCCTCTCCCTATTAGAGCAGCCAAAGACATTCTCCATGCAGCTGTTACACAGCGCCTGCAGCCTGATGCTAAGAATGGCTGAGAGGCTGACATACCAACACGCACGCACACATGCACGCACATACACAAACGGTGGTTGCATCACTATAATCGTGTCCTACAGTCGCTCCATTGCAAGGTCAGGTTATAGAAAAATGCCCTGCAGGCAAATGCATTATAAATATGACAAAGAGAGAGGGGGGCGCACAGAGAGAGAGAGCAAAAGAAGGAGAGGATAAAAGGAAGAAACAAAGTGAGAAACGAGCAGCGAGGACACGATGAAGAAGGAGAGAGAACACCAGAGGCATGAATACAATTTCAAACAGCAGTTTGGCGATCTGTCCGCTTCCATCTCCTCTCTGTCGCTGAGCCTGACAGCCACCAGCCGCCATGTCTGCAATTAAGTCAAAGTTCGGCCACCTCGGCCTGATGCTCAGCACCAAGATAAGATGCAGGAGCTCGTTATCAAAATACAGGTACCAGCAACTCGTGATAATAAAAAAGAAAAACAAACTTAAGCATAATCATTTGCAGACTTCCAAAGAACCACAGAATCATTTGCAGCTGGCAGCCAAGCTAAAAGTGCTTTCTGCGGTTCTGAAATGAGACGTTTTTGGCTACAGCATGTTGTAAGAGCTAGAGATCAGATTAATATTATTCTCGTGTGTGAGTTGGGCCTGTGTGAGGAGCTGGAGTCAGGATGCGGTTAGCCTAACTTAGCTGGAAGCAAGGTCACCACTAGCCTGGTTCTAATCAACCTATTCGCCCACACTGCTGAAGCTCACCAATTAGCAGGTTTGTTTGATTCGTTTTTTTATAACAGGACATTAAGTACAACAAGAGGAAAAATACTGTGTCAAGCATACCTCAAGTAAACATACTCAAAGGTTTAGAAGTTCAAAAGAAATTAGATACATAATCATTCTTTATTGGTTCTTTGTGATTCTTTATGACAGAAACTCAGCCTCCACCCAAGTGGCAATTTGCAATTAGCTCTGAGCCACAAAAGAGATCTGCTGATAAGGTGTGAACTTCAAAAACCACATAGCTGTCTGTTTATATGCCAACTGTCCAATTCCCTTCTAATCAGATGGAATAAAAGGCTCACATATATTTATTTCTACATCTACTTGTTCCACTCTGAATTAAAATCATTACTGAACAACTGAGCACAGTGACTTTCAATGGTTTTGTTACAATTAAGTAACCATGTTTAGCACGATTATGCCAGAACAAACACCTTAAAACTTCAGGCTTTAGACTGCATCGCTGTTGCTGATGGTGGCTTTGCACCACCTCTGGATGAAATAATGAGACACAGCATGTTATTGATTAGCTTTGGAAGTGTTGATGAGTACATTTTTCTTTAGATGGAACTTCACACATACTTTCAACCTCTCATCTAAGTACTTTACATAACCATAAGTATATGAACACTTGACTGTGCAACAAATCTGAGAGACAAATTAGAAAAATAAGACAATAAAGGAAAACAATGAACCATTTATATTATTGTTGTTGATTAAATTAGACTGTGAGACATTAAGCATCCATCCATCCAGCCGTAATAGTACAGTGGAGCCGAATGTCTTAAATTTACTAACAAAAGAACTTCATTAAAATGTCAGAATCAGAGAAGCGATTGTGCATGTTCCTTATTGTAATAAAGAAAATATACCACTAGATGGAGCTGACAACAAGGGAATAAATACTCAGCAATAGTAAGAGTTCAGGCAGCGCCAATCTGCTTTAATGCTGCACTTACAACTATAAGAGGTTGAATGCTGTGTGATGCTGAGAAAATCAAGTGTGATTAGCAGCCATTGTTTAATCAACAGGTTTCCTCATGTATGTTACTTTATGCTATTATTCATTTCATGCTGCACATAATGTCTCTGTTATGCTCACAATTTAACTTTATTTGCAAATCTGAAACATTTGTACTTTATTTCAGACCTTCATCTGTAACATGAAAAAATAAATCAACAACAGGAGGCTGGGGTATAAAGCTTTAAAGCCACTCATAATGGAATAAACACTATAAATGCACAGATTAGAAGATTACTGAAACTTAAAGTTTATTTCTTCTGTTACTGTTTCTGATTTGCTTTTTCATTCACTCGCTGACTGATTCGGGCTGCTGAGATTTTCTGCAGGCTGCAGCTCAGATCTGACTCAAACATGAAGCGACAGGGGTGTCAGAACGCACACAGCATCAACAAAAACAGAAGAGACCGCATCTGGTTTTTTTCCTTTACAGCTCTGACAGCACAGAAACATCACTGAGCTTTCATCTGTCTCTGATTTGTGGCTCTTGTTGTCTTTTCAGTTTGTCTATGGTGCTCCTGACAAATATGGCAAATCTCAGCAGATTGTGGACAGAAGATTAAAATATTGTCATGGCAACACTTCCAACTTACAATACTTTTACTATTTTACTAATTTTCCTTATGACTTTCCTCACTTCTTTCTCAGATCTCAGAGCAATTGTAATCTACTTGAATGAGTTTAGCTCCTGAAAATCTTGTCTCTGCTGACCTCCAGTGGTCTAACGTGACCTTGACACTGTGATGAACAGACGAGCAAAAATAGAGCTTTTCAGCCTGATGTAAAGATACTCTGATATTGTCAACGGGAGGATTTTTGGTTTGTGACTTTGTTGAGGAAATGAGGAGCAGATTCTTCAGTAGCTGATCAATGGATAGATATACATGCACAGAGATACACACACATGCAGCCAGAGCGGCATCATTTATCCACATAACAAAGCCGCATTTAGAACTGCCTCTCACTCTCATACACACACACAGACACAGCGTTGTGTCTCTGTGGATCTGACCGAGTCACTTCCCAGCCCGCACAGTGACGTCATCTTTAAAACAGACACAGCACATGATGTCAGCTGTGAAGTGCTTCTGTGTACGGTCCTTATACTTGTAGAGCGCGACAAATAGAGAAAGTGAAAAAGAAGAAAACAGCTGCTTCTTGCTTGTTAAAAAGGGTTTAAGGGTTTGTGTGTTTTCAGTGTGAAGGTAGAATTACAGCAGTAATTCAGCAGTAATTCTACTGTTATGCAGTAGTTATGGGGTGGGCCAGAAACTCAAAAAAAATTAGAAAAAAAAAACAAGAAAAAGTGAAGTTTGAGTGATAAAAAACTCTTGGAAACAAAAAAACAAACAGTTTTTGATTCTTAAGCAAATGTGTGTATGTGTTTGGTTCGGGGGAGGTTTATGTAGTTCACTGAATGTAGGACATTTATTTCTCACTGGGGAGAATATATATATATATATATATATATATATATATATAAAGCTTAACAGAATGGGCCTACTTAATAATGATTTATGTTGGAAATGTGGGGAGAAGAGTGGTACATTTATACATGCAGTGGGAATGTCCAAAGGCTCTCCCTTTGTGGGAAAATGTTATCGATCATAGGTAAATCACTAAATTATAAACTCCCTAAAACACCAAGACTATATCTCCTTGGAGACAGAACTATGGTACCACATCTAAACAAATCGAAGTTTAGTATCTTAAAATGATAAAATACACATCAAAAAACTGGTTCCTCCAATACAATAAAAGTAAAAATTCAGGAGCTTCCTGAAAAATGTGAGCAGTTGAGAATGTTATTAACAGACAGCATGTATCTACAGTGGTGTTTAAATGGGCAGTTATGGCAGGGAGTGACTCAGCTACAGACAAAGATCTCTGACAGGAAATAGAAAAAGATCCCATTCGCTCCCTCCTTTCCTCCCTCCCTCACACATCCAGTCTGAAGCATCAGAGCGACTCTGGGCTGAGACCTGCAGCTGTTAGTGGGAACATGACTGCTGCTTCTGCCACCACTGCCATGTTTTATTTAGAGAACCCATACGAGAAAAATGATGCAGAGGAGGAGAGGCCAACACATTAGACTGCAAACAAGCAGCATGAAGAGGAAGCATCTGAGTCACTGAAATTAAAAATAATCTCTCTCTCTGTCTTTATGAATGAATGAGGGAATTTATGGATGACCAGACAAACATGTCTCCACGTGTGCCAGTTTGAGCTCCTTCAGCAGCTTATGTCTGACTGCAACTGTGACAGAGCTCAGCTGGGCTCGGATGGGTGAAGAATTTGGAAATACCAAAGCTACATTTTTGCTACTACAGAACACAAAGGATGATAGAAAACACATTCATCAGGTTCTTTGTTAACAGTAATAAATCCATGCAAAGCGCTGCAAAGTGGTGCAGCCATCAGCACTGCTGCCTCACAGTAACAAGGTTCTGGCTTCAAATCCAGAGCTTGGATATTCCTGTGTAGCGTTTGCATGTTCTCCCTGTGCCTGCGTTCTCTCCAGGCACGCTGGCTTCCTCCCACAGTCCAAAGACATACATGGACATGTTAGGTTAACTGGTGATTCTAAATTGGTTTGTATGTAATAGGTGTGAATGGTTGTCTGACTCTATGTGCTAGTCCTGCAAGAGACTGGCAGCCTGTGCAGGGTTTATTCTGCCTCTCACATTACACTAGCTGGGATAGGCTAAAGCACCTCTGCAACCCTGAACTGAACGAGTGGTTAACAAAATGCATGTGTGGAAATAAAAATAATCCAAATTATTGTGGGGAAACAGTGAAACTGTTCAAGTATGCTTGTGGCTTATTTGTTCGTGGCTGTGGATTGGTGTAGTAATGCTGTGGTGAAGGAGCAGTCAAGCCTGAAGGCAAACGTTTCGATTTACCAGTCAGTTTATATTTAACCTTCACAAATTCTAGCAGTTAAAACAAGCTTCCTCCATAAGGTTACAGAGTTCAGGAGCACAAACGTCTGGAGGGAGTTTGGAGTAGAGCTGCTGCTCCCCTCCCCTGAAAGCTAAACATTCTGAGATTAAAGTAATTGTGACTTCACTTGTCCAGCCTGGGAAAAAGACATGGCAGTCTTAGGGTGTGTGTATAAACGAAATGAATGCTCTGTAAGAAAAAATATCTTTACCTTACTAATGAAATAATTTAATCAAAAAACAGGCAGCTTCATAACAATATACAGGACCCAGGATTTAAGCTCTGGTCTCACAATACATTTCTATAAATACAGGCTTCTAGCCAGAATAGCATGCTAATGCTAATAGCATGCTAATGCTAACAGCATGCTAATGCTAACCGCTGAGCCGGTGAAATCCTCAGCTCAGATCAACCGCTGGCTAGAAGGCTGTAAAAGTTCGGAGTTTCATTTTATCCAAACAACAAAATAATCTTGATCTACCCCCTCTGTCCTCATTAGAAGACATTATTGTAAGCCATCTATACAATAGAGGACAGGTGTCTCTTTTTTTATTCCTTGTTTGTCAACAAATATATAGAATCTTTGGCCAACATTCTAAAAGCATGGGAAACAGATTTGGGTGAAAGCATGTCGAGTGAGGAGTGATCAGAAGCCTGCACTTCGACTCATACACAATCTGCCAACACAAATTCCAGACTACTACAATATAAATGGCTGACCAGGCAAAACATCACCCCAGTTAAATTGCATCATTTTAACCCTAATATTCCTGACACTTGCATTAAATGTACTTCCCAAAAAGGTTCTTTATTTCATTGTATGTGGGCATGTCCTCGAGTGTTAGCATTTTAGAAGGATGTATTGATTGTGATTAGTCAGATGACTGGTAAAAAGATTCCCTTAAATCCTAAAATGTGCATTCTGAATATTTATCCTGAAGATTTTGTTATCCCGAACAACCTGAGATCTCTACTTAACGTCTCTTTTTTGGAAGCTAAATGCTGTATTGCATTCTCATGGAAAAGAGAGACATTATGTGGTATTTCACAATAGACTACACAAATGACGTTTTACTTTGCACTTGAGAAAATGTGTTATTTTATTAAGAACAAGCTTGATAAATTTTGGGAAATTTGGTCTGTTTTTTACACTTGGCTGCACCAAAATGATATCCAACTCGATGGGTGGAAAAAGGATTTGTAATGAGGTCATATGGTGAGTTAAACTGATGTTTATGCTGATTGATCTATTGAGGATCTGCTGCAAACTTATTTTATATATTTTTTTAATTTTTTTTCTTTCTTCCCTCCCCTGTATGTATGTTCTTTTGGTTTTTGTCTCATCTGGGTTTATATTTTGAGTATTTGTAAATGAATGTATATATGTTTCTTGCTCTCTTGCTAAAATTAATAAATATATGTTAAACAAAAAAATAAAACTCAACATATTTTCTTTCTCTTGCATAAACTGCACCTGAAATACAGAGTAAGACTCAAGTCTGATGCTGAAGAATCAAAAAGGGGCTGAGTTTGGAAAGCTAGGAAATGGCTGGAGTGACATAAATAAAAGAACAGTCAGTAACTGAGTGAAAGCCAGCTATTACATAACATCAAGGGCATGAAGAAAGGAAGGCCATTATGGGAAATTTACCACGTGGGGTCCGACAGTTGAATCAGCTGGTGTTCTACACGTGTGCACGTATGCAGCTGCCTTTGAAGTCACCACGGTTACATAGAGAAGCAGCTAAAGGCACTTCCAATTCAATTCTTGGGATTTCCAAGAAGGATATTAAGCCTATGCCATTATTTAAGGGTTCACCACAGCAAAATGTTTGATTTAGAGTTTTTATGTTGGGTGCCCCTCTTGGCACAACCCCAAAGGTATTTATGTCTCCTCCTGAGATTGAATCAGCAATCTTTCACTTATTAAGCAAACATGTAAACCACTACAAAACTACCAGCATAGTTGGTAAAGTATCTATACATATCTGCAAAGGGAGCTGAAACGTAAAATCCCTTCAGTCAAGCAGGCAGGAGATGCAGAGGACAGAAACACCAGCTACAACAAGTTAACAACACCAACACTTTTACTGAGTAATACTGAAGCTAATTGGAGGTCAGCATACTAAACAAATGATCAATGATTCTATATTTTATTCAGTTCCTAATCTCATACCACAAAAATGTCAATTCCAGCATCACAAAAGATGCTATCAACTCAACTGTGATGCTGATTCTCTTAAAAAATCTGGATAAAAAGCAAGTGTGACCACAACAGACGCCAAAGTTATTTCTGTTGACTTCAAACATAAATAAAGAGGCTAGCCCGTCTACCTTGAGCTGCACTAGGTGGACGTCTACGTGCCGGTTGTTGCCGTCTTGTCCCACAGAGTGTGTGAGCTGCGTCACTCTGTCACTGGTCGCTCTCAGCCACTTCTCAATCTCTGGTAGGTGGAGGACGACCTTCCAGTCAGCTCCAGTGTGGAGAGGTGGAGGTTTCTTTGACCTTAAGAAACATTTACACAACATAAGACAGATATAAGGACATTTTAGTTGCAAACCTCAACTATACAGGCTCATAGCATCTCTAGCATCTCTCTTTGTAAATGGCCATATATCTCTAGAACCATACAGAGTTGCGCTTCAATAGGTCACAACCCCCAGGTTGAAGACCACTCACTTAGAGCAAAACACAATATAAAAAGCACAAATTGTTATCATCATCACTATGGTTAGTTTGTTACCTTCGGGAGAGATCTGGCCCCATGTGAGGTGTTTCAGCAGGGCTTCCTGGGCTGGGGCCAGGGCCCGGTGAAGAAGAACCATCCTTCAACTGATGCTCCAGGCTGAGAGGGGCGGCGGTGATAGCAGCAAGTGAGTTTGAGGTGTCAGGGTCCAGGTTTGGGGTAACAGGGGTGATGGAGGTGAGCATCGGTGAGGTTGGATCAGGGGCCACCGGTGAGAGAGCTACGACACTCATGGTGTTAGAGAAGGAGAGAGGTACACGATTCCTAATGTTCGCAGACAGGACTCACTGAATTACACTGGAGAGAGAAGAAGAAATATTATATATATATAAAGGTCAGGTTTCAGAATTCATCACAGTACAGAAACATTAGTGAAGGTTACAAATGATCTTCTCATGGCCTCTGACAGTGGACTCATCTCTGTGCTTGTCCTGTTGGACCTCAGTGCAGCTTTGATACTGTTGACCATAACATTTTCTTACAGAGATTAGAGCATGCTATAGGTATTAAAGGCACTGCCCTGCAGTGGTTTGAATCATATTTATCTAACAGACTCCAATTTGTTCATGTAAATGAGTCTTCTTCACACACTAAGGTTAATTATGGAGTTCCACAAGATTCTGTGCCAGGATGAATTTTATTTACACTATTCATGCTTCCCTTAGGCAGTATTATT
>VOQJ01015204.1:11576-25827 GCA_015052665.1 Apistogramma diplotaenia
TTTTTTCGTGTGTTTGGCACCCCTTTTTTTTCCCCCCCCCCCCCCCCCCCCCCAAGGTAAAAACTGGGACCTCAGTGCTGCTCTAAATGATTATGAGGAGCTCAGGCAGGTCCACACTGCCAACCTGCCGCAGGTCTTTAACGAGGGCCGCTATTACAAGCAGCCAGAGACGCGTGACACGCCCACCCACGTCAGCAAGATCGACAGGCCTTGTGCGCAGAAGCAGGAGGACAATGCACAAGGTAGCCAGGCCATCTTAACGTGACCATCACCCCCCGAACGGGGTCCAAAAATACATTTTTTTTTCTTTCACCTCTCAATTTGCTTTCCACTCGTCTCTTCAATTCATATTTCTCTCATTTTTAGAGAAGCGTCTGTCACGTGGAATCTCCCATGCCAGCTCTGCTATCGTCTCCCTGGCACGGTTACAGGTGGCTAGTGAGTGTACCAGCGAGCAGTTCCCTCTTGAGATGCCCATTTACACATTCCAGCTACCAGACCTCAGTGTCTACAGCGAGGACTTTAGGAGCTTCATAGAGAGAGATCTGATAGAGCAATCCACCATGATGGCTCTGGAGCAGGCTGGTGAGTACTGTAGGCTGTAATACATTTACTTACTTGTCCTCCAACTGATATGAGATATGTTATGAGAATCTGTGAATCTCCCCATATCCCCAGGTTAGATCACACTGAAATGCTGAAGCCTCACAAAGCAGCAGCAATGCGAAATGCTCTGAAAGTCAGTGGAGGAGACAGATGTAGAGGGTTAGACTGAGATTAAGACAGAGAGACGGAGCAGATCAGAGTAGCAGCATCATCTGGAAGGGAGATGACAACAGCTAATTCAAAGCATCCGGGACCCCAAAGGATTCGTATCCCAGCCGACGCTTTGAACTACAGAGAGAAACTAGTTAGAGAAGTTTCCAGTGTTCCTGCATACTTTCCACAGAGACTGTAAAACCTCTCAAACAATCTGTTCAAGATCTGGGAAACACTCAGCCAGAGGAATATTGGGTCAATTAGCCATTAACACATAAATAAGACAGAAGCAGTCTCTTTATAGTTATTATTTTTAACCAAACACAAGATGGTATCCAATCTCTTGTGAAAAAGAGAAGGATTTACAGTTCTAAAACTCTTAACACTGCTGCAGATTTACTCTGAACTTTATGCATCACAGACTGTGGGTAACACAGCTACATCTACAGTACAACTACTATAAAATGCATATTTCTGCAATTAAGAAAAGGTACAATAAAGTACCACCAGTTGTATGTTAGCCTTTCTTCATGGGTGGTTGAATCTCAGCTGGAATATTCCATGTGCAAAGCATATGGATTACTCTTTGATGTAACATCATAAAAAGCACCGGGGAGTCACGCCACTCCAACTTTCTAGACAATTGACTTGAATATTTATTGCAAAAAAAAAAATGTAAAAAAAATTCAGGAGCTGCAAAAGGAGGAAACATCTGCATTCTGAGCCCATCTACACTGAGGGGTAAATCATTCACAGGCTCTTCTGTGTTAACCGTTGTTAAATAAATGATGCAGTCAGATCACCCCCGGCTCAGAGCAGCGAGGCTAGCTGCAGCAAAGCAGTGTGCAGTGCCGAGGGCTGTGAAACAGGCGTCTCTCCCCCTCGGGGATGCAGGCAAGGTGATGATGAAGTGGAAAACTGTAGATACTGTAAAAGTTGGGCTGAGGAGGAAGTCGTTTTAAGTCGTGCTGGTGTTGAAACAAACTGTGCTGGTTGGTTGATTTTTTTTTTCTCCTCCATAAACTGTTACTGGACCCAAGTCCAATACCGTGACTACTGCTTGCTATATACTGTACATATGAGTCACAAACTAACAGACAAAACTGCAGTTATCAAACCTCCCATGACACGGTAAATTATGTCTTATTTGCCTAGTTATATCTAAATTAGACTTTTTATCAGCCTACCATTAGACTCTGCATTTCTGTTGTTAATAAATACTTAATTATTTTGCCCATCTCCTTTAATTCACTTCTCCAGGAAGCAGAGTAGAAGTGTTCTGGCACGACTTCACCTACTTCCAAAGTGCATGGAAAGAAATAAACTCCACTAAGTCTTTATTGCTAAACCAACGCGTTCTGGCATGCAGCCTTCATGTGGGTCACGATTTTCTTTTTCCTATCTCGACTCCGCAGTCGTTCATGCTATAAGGGCCTCTGTGAATTTCTCGTTGAACTGTGTCACCCAGAATGTCTTCTGTGTAATTCTCTGCGTCTTCGTGCTGCAATTTCAGTGATTCATGAGAACAATGAATCAAACTGTGTTTTTCTTGTCTCTGTGATGCACAGAGTCATTAATAAACGCGTTTTCTGACATCCTGTTGTGTGCAGGTCGTCTGAACTGGTGGTCTACAATGTGCACGAGCTGCAAGAAGCTGCTTCCTCTGGCCACCACAGGGGACGGGAACTGCCTTCTGCATGCTGCCTCGTTGGGTGAGTTGCTCACTATTCATGATATACGCATATGTAGCCGTAATAATGGAGCGCTTCTCTAAACATCAGCTGCGCGAGTTGGTGTCAGATCTGTCTAAAAACGGTGTCAGTGCCGCATCGCAGCTGCTGAATATAAGGGGTGGATTGAGGAAGGAGGAATTGGAGAAAGCTGAGGAAGGGAGGGAGGCAAGTGACCTATACACTGCAGGAGACTTTGAGCTGTAGGGTTTAAGAGGCTGCAACATATTCACGTATCTGCTAAAGGAGATGGTAGACTCCCCAGCGTGAGGACTGCTAGAGCAGCACAGGGCCAGACACACCGGAGTTAATGTAATCTGCTGTGATCGTCAGACAGCTGAGGCTCTTTGAGGAGTGATGCAGGACATTTTTAATAAAAGGCTGTGGATATTAAATGATTTATCAACGTAATTGTGTGGCTTGGCACAGATAACAATTGCATCTTGTTTTGTATATAAAGGCCATGTTGTTTTATGTCCTCAGTCTTACCATTCATGTTGTGTTTGTATTTATCAGGGATGTGGGGCTTCCATGACAGAGACCTGATGCTGAGGAAATCCCTGTACACCATGATGAAGAGCGGAGCGGAGAGAGATGCTCTGAAGAGGAGATGGAGGTGGCAGCAAACGCAACAGAACAAAGAGGTTGGGAGAGCGTCAGTCCTCACACACCGAAAGTCCTCAATGCACCACATTCCTCTTTCATTAGCGATATTTTAATAAATCCATATAAGCAAGCATCGGATGAGCCACAGTTAATAGCCGCTGATTTTAGCTTCCTTGCCGAGCAGCTAATTTAGATTTTTACTGAGGAAAAATTGTCTTTCCGTGATACCAAGTGTGCATTAGTAGCAGAGCTGCTAATGCTGTCAAATCCTGTACATTTCCTCATTTTCTCCTGATGTTCGTGGATTAAAGTATTTTCAAATCTATTCGCAAAATTGGTGTCACCAAAGATAGCTCAGGCTAAGAAGTAGTCCAGATGCTCATGTTTTAATAACGCCCAGGGCGTCCTGGTCAGTGGCGCAGCAAGGGTCTCTTGGGGCCCCAAGCAATGCAAACTTTTCCCTGTCTCACTGCTGTTGTGGTTCTGAATTGAGCAATGTTTGTCGGCCCTCTGGGGGCCCCTACTGGCCTGGGGGCCCCAAGCAATTGCCTGCCTTGCCTGTTGGCACGCTGCGCCCCTGGTCCTGGTGGCCCAGTGATCCAAGATGCATCTCATGTAATGCACCGTCCCGGTTTGAGTCTGGGCACAGAGCATTGTTTCACGTCAGCCACCTGTCTCTAATTACCCGTATTTCCTGACTCCCTCTTCTACCGAATACTCGTTAACAGGGGAAATATGACAAAATGTCCAAGTGTGAAATACGAAAAGCTCCAGAAGATAATCTTATCCGGGAATGGCAAAAATGGCAAAAATGAATAATTATCAAAGAGACTGTGTGGGTGAGTGATGCGCATATTAATCAGAATAATGCTTTTTTTTTTTCTTTCTTTTTTTTTTTTTTCTTTGGGTGGGGGCGCGTGGTGGTGTTTGTGCAGTCGGGGCTGGTGTACACCGAAGAGGAGTGGGAGAGAGAATGGAACGAACTGCTGAAGTTGGCCTCCAGTGAGCCTCGGACTCACCTCAGCAAAAACGGGAACACCAGTGGAGGGTGAGGTCTTTACAAACACTCCCACAAGTCCATGCACACGTTCAATTCCCGAGACACATTCCTCTGACCAGAAGCAAAAGTTTCCTCCACAATCAAAGCAACAGCAAAAAAAAAAAAATGAAGAGAATGAAACAGAACCACAGTAGCAAGCTGCACTGTTTTAATCCCACATTACAGCCCCTCCTCCTTGTCTCCAAACCCTGTGTGGTGAAGCACCTCACAAAGCCCACAGCTAAAACAAAAGTGACCTTCTCACTAAAATCAATTTGTCAGGGAAACTCATTGTTTCCACTTGGACAGTTTCTCTCCAGAACTGCTGCCTCACTTTAATAACATCGTTTAAGCTAACGTGTGAAACTGCGCCATCTACTGGCTGCCACGAGTATTGCTCGTTTGTGCTGTAAGCCTCCCCTGAGCTGTGGGTTACTTTTAGCTGCAGAGAGCTGCATAAATATGCGTAACGCAGGGTTTATCTCAGGCTGCAGAGACAGATTTGAAACGTACTCTGGTTTCCTCCTCCTACGCAGAGAAACTTGTGGTTTGTCTCTGTTTCCATTTTCACTGAAATAAACACAGGTATTTTCTCACGTCGATGAAGTACGATGAACATGAAGGTGTCTGCTCAGTCGAATAAAATAGCATTTAAAGATGCTGTGGTTATCTTTGCTCATCATTATATCTTATTGTATTTAAAAGTAAAGTGTAAAAAGTCTCCTTACAAACTACGTCTGTTTGACTGCAACATCTTCAAACAGCGAATCTTTGCATTGCTGAAAATTTGCTGTTTAAAAAAAGAATAGTTCTCTCATTTAGTCTGGTGTTTTTTAACCTCTCACTGAGTTTGACTGTGATACAGTAATCAGGTTAGGGATGTTTGATGGTCCTAGTGTGAGATGAGGCCCTAAATAGGATGAGTGGGATCGCATATTAAGAGGCTCTTTATTAGAGTGTATTTGGCAGCGTGGCTGTTTGTGTGGCTGACAACTGAATTGTTGCACATCCTCTGGTTCCCTGGTGGTTGCATGCCTGAGAGCTGCTTTTTCCCAGCCTCTCCATGTTTTCCTCTTCTCCTGTCTTTTACTGAAACGCACGTATGACGAGATGGACACTATTTTTTTTTCCTGTTTGTTAAAGCCAGCCAAATGGGAAGTGGATTCAAGAGGATCAGACTTGGCACGTGATTCGCACGGACATTTGCTATTTTGGCTGCCGTCAATACCAAAGCAGGAAATTGCCACCATATTGCTGTGTGAAATGTAATTTTTTTTTTCTCTCTTCAGGGTGGATAACTCTGAGGATCCGGTCTATGAGAGTCTGGAGGAGTTCCATGTGTTTGTGCTGGCCCACGTGTTACGCAGGCCAATTGTAGTGGTGGCTGACACAATGCTCAGAGACTCAGGAGGAGAAGGTAGACTGAAAGCATCTCGAGTCCCCTCCTCTGCAGTACAGCAGGTCGAGCGATAGCGTGAAACTAAATTACGGTTCTCTAACTGAATTGCAGCATTTGCTCCCATCCCATTTGGAGGGCTCTATCTGCCCCTCGAGGTGCCCCCGAGCCGCTGCCACTGCTCCCCACTGGTCCTGGCCTACGATCAAGCGCACTTCTCCGCACTGGTGTCCATGGAGCAGAGAGACCAGCAGCGCGAGCAAGGTAAGAAAATGTCTAGCATCTCGAAACCCCTTGCATGCCCTGACAGAAAGAGCCCGATGGCATCCTCGAGTGGGAATCTTTAATGCAAACCTTTTCTTGACCTCCTGTTCTTAAAAAAAAAAAATCAGTTTCTGCTGACAAAAATCTGCGATAGTTTGACAGCCTTTGCTTTTAACTTTGTGGGTGGAGGACTGCGAGAGGGAAGGCGAGTGGTCTGCCTGTCCTGCTAGAGGTGAATAATGTATGAGACAGCAGTCTAATTACTCGTGATCCATTATTTAAACAGGCCAGTTGGCAGCGAGATCCAGAGAGTAGCCAACACGCACGGAAGTGGACAGCATGCTTCTTCTTCTGGCTTATTAGGAGCTGACCAAAATAATTCAAACCTCACCTGAAGCCACTGTTGTGAGTTTAATTTGTCACAGTAGGGGTGTCTGTTTATACGCCCGCCTCTCTCACAGGAATTTGTGAAATGGTGCTGCGCGGAGCATATTGATTGTGTTATGTTGTGGCGAGGAAGTGTGGATTGTCCTTTGTGTTGAGCAAGTCTTGTTTTATTCTTGTTTTGCTCATTCGGATGCCAGTGTTCTCACTCTGGGTGCATTGCTTGCTCTTGAGGTCAGAGCATTTCTCACATGGATGTCTTTAATTGATAAACAGAGTGGATCTCCCTGACAACCAGTCTTAGCAGTCACGGCACTCTTCGGTATCTGACTCAGTGGGTGGAACTCACGTGTCATTTGCGGGGGCAGCTGGCTGTCTCTGTCTCTTTTTCTCACTCTCGAGTACATAAACAGTTTCATTCTTCCTCTCTGTCTTCCTCCTTCCCCTTCTCTCTCTCTCTCTCACTCTCGTGCTTTTCTGAATATTTAAAGTCCTAATCTGGGTCATTAAGCACCAACCTAGTTATTAAGTCTGTCTATGACCACTGCAGGCTAGCAGACAGACGTGATTACTAACCTGCCATCCCTGCCCTGAAGTCATTCCCTCTAATGCCCTAGCAGCACTTCAAAGGCAGTCCAACCCACAGCCTCAAAATACTGAGTACTCACACTAGTGTTTGGGGGGTTTAGCGGGCTGCCGATTTCTCCTCTTGTCCACCAGATGGTGCATATGTCCAAAGAACACACAGCAGCCTGATCACAACACCACTGCATGGCTGTACTTTTTCCTTCTGGTACACAGTGTACTGTGATAGGATCCGAAAGTGTTTCGCCTGCAGTCTTTATGCCATGTGATAACTCGAACTGCATGGCAGTGATACAAATCTGTGCTGCTTTCATTGTGATTTTCAGCATCTGCGAATGTGTGATTTATATTTTCTTTTCATGCTGACATTTTCTTAATGAGTGTCTGCATTTTTGTATCATTTGTAAATTTCATGACGCAGTACTGTGATGTCACCCTGCTTTGTAGCCCTGAGTAAATGCCAGACAGACAGGCAGTGAGTCTGGCTGACAGACCTAATCTTCCACTACCAATTAGGGCACAGCCAGCCCCTGCCAGCCACAACCACATCACCACACATGGGTAGGGTCCTGGGTTGCTTGGGCCCCAACAAACCAGCCCACTCTCCTGACAGTGAGGCCACTGTGTGGACGTCTCAGGTGGATGGTTACTCTCAATTTCCCCTTGCACAGCGAAGAGCATCTGAGGGGCTGTCGACCTTGTGTGTGTTCAGGTGTCAGGGGCTGGGTTAGAATACTGGCTCTTTATTCAGCCCTCTGCATGGAAGATTATAGTGGAGTCCTTCGTAGTAACCTGATTCTAAATCACACTGACAGATCAGGCTTCTGCTCCTTTAATAGCATGCTTGCATGACTTCTGGGGTTGCACCAATGGCGGATGATGAAAAAACGACACGTGAGGGGTGACTGAAGCCAGAGGTCATTGTAGTTTTCTTTTCTTTTCTTTGGCCTCCTTGGGTGAGGGAGTCAGGTGAACCTAGAGACACACGTACATTTGTATGTTGTCTCTGAACCCACTGCGGCTCACCTGCTGTGTAATAATGGCTAGTTCCTGAGTAGATGCCGCTTACCGTCTTTTATCAGCTTGTTTGCGCTTCTGCAGTTAAACAGTCTGTGAGAGGATCTGACCCTTTGGAAAACTCCGGAGCTATTTCTTGCTCTGCACCCAAAAGCAAAACACTTTCAGGTTTTCTTTGGCATCACATCATCGCGCTTCTAACACTCTTTTGAATGAAAGGTAAATGGTCAACTTTTATCCAAAGACCACCTACAAAACAGTCATTCAACCACCCAGACTGATTCTCTCCTGAGTCATATGTTAAATAAACACAGTGTATTGTCCTGTGCAAAGGTCTTGAGCCACCCTTCATTTCTTTCTTTGAAGGCAACATTTAGTTTAATCACCTTTATTCTTCATCTTCATCAGAAGTAGTTTGCAGGAACAGTTCTCCAGGCTTCTTGAAGGACATTCAAAGCTCTTCTTTGGATGTTTCTGCCTTTTGTTCTGATCTCTGTCAAGATGACCCCACACTGCTTCCATAATGTTGAGAACTGGGCTCTGAGGAGGCCAGTCTGTGAGTCACAGCTTCACTGTGTGTTGCTCTATCCAGGTGTGCTTTTACTGCATTGGCAATGTGTTTGGGTTCATCAAATCTGACAGTGCTTTCCTACATTCATAATTCTATTAATTTTGACAAATCCTCAACACCACTGGCTGAAATGGAGTCTCCACCATGTTTTACAGATGGCGGTACTTCACTCAAATCTCAAATTTGGATATTCAACACCTGTTGCCCCTGATTTTCAGTCCTGATCTTGTATAATTTGGCATACCTCACTCTTTTCTCCCTGTTTTCCTTCATGAAGAATGGCTTCCTGACAGCCATCTGTTCACTCAGACTGTTTCCGATGAGGCTTCAGTGAACAGTAGATGGAACAACTGAAGGGTCAGATGCATCTCTCAGGTCCTGCGTCAGGTCTTTGTTGGGATTTCTTTTCCTATTTCTTAGGGACATGACTTTCAGATGTTGATCATATGCTGTAGATAGTTTTTAAGCCTGCCATTTCTTCTTTTGTCCTCCACTTGTCCACTTGGCACAACATGCCCAAGCTTGCAGCCACCAGCTCTGGCTCAAGGGTTTGGCACAGTACAGTATTATTCACATTATGTAGACAGTATAAATTATATGAAAATTATATCCATATGGGAATGAACATTCAAATTGTATTTATTCCAGTTTTACTTCATATGCGAGCCACTTGTATTATCCACCATGATTTTCTGAGGGAAAAGCTCAGACTTGTTTATATGCATGACTGCTGTTTACTCTGGTGAATTGAGCCTTTTAAATCTGCAGCTGTGCAGAGTGACCAAAGTCAGGAATTCAAATTTGTGCATTTTCCAGACAGTACAAATTGTTCTTGAATCTCAAAACAGAGGGAAACATTGACTCAGTGGTCCTGCTGCCAATCAAACCTTGTAAAAGGTGACTTTGTCTGGGCGAGGGAAAAAGAGAAGCTGGAGAAGCCACATTGTCATCCTGTTCTGCTGTTGTGTTGCAAAGACACACAGCTACATGTCTCATTTGACCAACAAAAAAAAAAAAGAAGGACAAATATGTTTGAAGTGAACGGACATAATTCCAGTTTTAATTTCCAACAGCTGTTTCCTTATATGTCACACCCAAGATCTGTGGGTGTGTATCTCAAACTGCAAGCTTAGCAAAGCGAGGCAGGCCATCAGCTATGCCGCCGAGTGCACAGCTTGCATACCACACCGCTCTGTGATGTCATCCATCCATAAGGTATAGAAATCGGTCATTCAAGGACAACAAAACAAGGCTGCCAACGGGGAGAGTAAATACATTACAGCACACTTTAGTCCCCCAGAGCTCAACTGGCAGTGTTGAATCGCTAAATCTGGACCAGGCCCAAGTGGGAACAACAGCACACACAGCACTCAGGAATGGCGAGAAAGGAGGACAGCTGCATCGTGGGAGCCAAGACAGCACCTCGCAGACCTCCGCTGCCTGCTGCATGACCCGAGTGGGAACTGAGTGGGAGCTGGTTCACTGTCCTTTGCCTGTCTGTGTGTGTGTGTTTGTGATTATGACTGGATTTTTCTGGGCAGGACTCTTCTAGGAAAGAACTTCTATGAAGAAAACCGCTTTTCCTCTCGGTTTACAGTGCTGCCAAGCCAGTGCCAATTACTGCTTGACTATGTGGCTGCAGGCATAGGTCATGAATTTGTATGTGTTTAATGTTGTAATTTGCAGGTAGTCAAAGGCAACCTTGACCTCCAAGGACAGATTTCTGCCATGAGTGCTCTCAGTAATATATTTACCCTGCAGTGATTTATTTGTGACTAATGATCATGTCCCACCAGTATTTTGACACCTGGCATTAATTGTGTACATTTCATTATGCATATGAACTAAAAAAGACACACAAGAGGGCCGGGGTGAGGATTCGACGTGCAGGGACACAGGAGGGGCTTTTGCTGCTGGTATCTGTGTCTCCATGAAGCCTGCAGGGCAGAGCAGCCTATTGGCAGTGGAAGAATGATGAAGCAGGGAGGAGACTGCATCTTCCATCTGGGTCTGACAGTGAAGGCTGGAATGTCCCCAGCCTGAACAGCCTGCCTCTCTCTGCTGTCATGTGGACAACAACCCCCACACTAGGTAGCCTGAGGAGAGCTGTCATGTGGGCCAGTGAAGTCTAGTTAGTCCTCCTTGTATGCTGTTGTTTTTAAAGAGGCACCCACACACTCAAACCAAAACAAGTAGTGTAAATGCCCGTGCCGTGCACACACTGTAAGTACATTTCCCCCAAGAGGAAGCCTGGTAGGTGTCTGTTTTATGTTCTCTGTCCAGTGATTACTGTTGAAAACCTCTTCCTGCTTGCAAGTAGCTGATCACATCAAATAAGCATGAATGAAATTATTTCAGCACTCCAGCTCTTATCCTGTACTGCTTCGTCTATTTGTCGTATGGCCTAAAAGGCAATAAAGCTAAGTGGACTTTCAAGCAGGACTCAGCACAGACACATACAAAGTTCAAAAGGTTCATTGGATGAAGCCAAGCAGAAACTGGAGGTGAACTCAGCCACGGGAATTCCTAGAGTAACTGAGAGGGAGGAGAGGTGAGTTGAGTTAGCCTTGAGGAATTCACTGACAGGAGTTCCACAGAGCTGATCCAGAGAGTGCTGTGTGAGAGGAATGAGATTACTTAGTTGGTAGGTTCGGAAGAGGCACTTGGACAGGGGCCACTGGTCTGTTCTGCGCCGGTGAGTCGAGTCGTGGGAGGGTGGGCAGGTGGGAGCGGTGAAGCGGAGAGTCGTTTGAAGATGAATCTCAGAAGGAGAGGAGCAGCTCAGTTGGAATGGATACGTAGTATCGGGAATGGAGCCGCTCTTCGGCCAGGCGGAGAGTACTGGGAAACAAGGAGATGACGACACTGACTTGGAGCAATAGCACACCGGAGCTTCATGGAAAGGCCGGATTACCACTGTAGAGTCACTGACAGTCTGGTGAAGACTGAACATTGGTACTGGTCCTTAAGTACTGGCAGCAGATGAGGATAACAGGTGTGGCAGGTGAAGAGTGTGAATCTGGAGCTCCGCCCACAGGCTGCTCTTCACCTGCCCAGCCCAGCCTAGACTTGGAGAGAAAGGAAAAGCCAAAATAAAATTTCCATTGAAATTTTCCACTTTGTCTCAGTTCATTTTAAAGGAGCTTTGGCTCGGAGAAAACAGAGGCTCTAACCCTGAAGCGAAAGGATAGGAGAGCGATGAACAGTACTAGTAAGAGCAGTCTGAGCAGAGTTTGTTCAGTTTTTGCAGATTGTTCTGTTTTTGCACATTTTTATTTTAGCCTTTAGGTTTGGATCAAGAGTTCATTCATGATTTTGGAAGCAGTAATCGATAAAACAGTCCCACCACAAGGTCTGTTTAGTTGCTGTTTTCCTTTCAGATGTATTACATGAAAAAAACACTCGGAGGCTCCAAACCAGCTACAACCTAAGTCGTAATAAAGAAGCTCTCTCCTTTAATTTTCTTCATGGAAAAAATAAAAGTCTGGTTAGAGTAGACTAAACAAGCCAGTCTGGATTATAATAGAAACAATCACGTTTGACTGAGGCCCTTCTCTGTTCGAATGAGTCATCGTGAGTGACAGTCACAGGTCACGGTCACTTCTCTGCCTAAAAAATAAATGACAGTGTGAATACACGTCCAGTATACTTTACCCCACACTGACAGGCATCTGGGATCATTAACATGGCATTCTTCTGCTGTGTCATTATGGTGTCACTTGGTTTTGCTCTGATGCTGTGAAGTGGTAGCATGTTTTTTAGCCTCTGGTGGGAAAGCTGGACCAAACTAATGTTCTAATAATCTCATGTCTTCCAGCTGTTATCCCTCTGACCGACTCGGAGCACAAGCTGCTGGCACTTCATTTTGCTGTGGACCCTGGCAGGGATTGGGAGTGGGGGAGGGACGACAATGATAATGCCAAGCTAGCCAAGTAAGTCCTGCACAGTAGCTTGCTCGGCGGTGGTCATCAGCAAAGCATTCCTGCCAGTCAGAGTGTCAACTTCTCTTCAAGCAAGCTGCGATATTAACAAAGCAGAAATACAAGCAGAAAGATGCACCAATGTCCACCTCAATCTGTTTGATGCGTTGTTTTATGCAGTGGTTCCACTTATGCATTTAATCAATGTAATGCATTATATTCTGTGCATTTCAGTTTGTCCGAGATGGTACAAAGTGCTTAAGTGCATCCACTTATGGCGCAAAATTTTGGCAAACATTCGTCACACATGTCACGCACGAGTCGCACCCGCTGCTTGTTGTTAATCATGGATTCATGTTTTTCCCCACAGTCTCATCTTGTCTCTGGAGGCCAAACTAAACCTGCTGCACAACTACATGAATGTAACATGGATCCGAATTCCATCTGAAACAAGGGTAGCTATTTTTTTTTATTTTTTTTACTTCACACAAGTGTGTTTTGTTATGGTTAATTTAGCACTATGGAGAGACTCCTCTATTCCAGATGTTCTCGAAACCCCAGAGTCCAATCAGTCGCTTTTATTTACTCTCAGAAAGCAATAATCTTAGACATTTATGTGTTTACTGGTTATGAATAATAAAAAATGGGCAATTATGCTCTTTTGATTTTTATTTATTTATTTAGAAATGTTGTCTGGAAATCATTGGGTCTACTTTAGAAGAAATTTTTTTTACCTCAAAATGATAATGACACATTTATTCTGTTTGATCCATTCACGAGTTGCCTAATTTTGGAGAAATCAACAGTAGAGACGTCTGTCTTTAATAGGCTGGAAGTGGAAGTCGCTTTCCTTGTGGTGCTCAAGCTACCTAAAATAGATGTGAGAACTCCGCAGTAGTGTTTCTTATCAGAAAACATGACCCAGATACAGCAGGTGTAATTTGGTAGAAGGAAAAAAGCTCCTACATGAAGCTGCTTACTACAAGCTGCGAGGTTGGTAAAGAGGCATTGTTATTTTTGTATGTTTTGAGCAGCGCAAGACAAGTGCCAATTTGGCAGACATCTCTATAGTTAATTTTTCATAAACTGGGCAACTCTTACTGCAGCAATTCAGATGGATTCACTGGAAATATGTAATTGGGATTTTGGAGTTGAGCTTTCCCCTTAAATCTTCAGCCTACTAAACCACACATGAATTCTGAACGACTCTTCTGTTGGGTGTGTTTGTATGTCTTTGTGCAGGCTCCCCTGGCTCAGCCAGAGTCTCCCACAGCCTCCGCAGGTGAGGATGTCCAGTCTCTAGCTGAGTCCATGGACTCTGACCGCGAGTCTGTTGGCAGCAACTCTAACGTCAACACTGGCAAGCCCAGCAAGGAGAAGGATAAAGAGAAGCGCAAAGATAAAGACAAGAGCCGGGCCGATTCTGTAGCCAACAAACTAGGTAGCTTCAGCAAAACCCTGGGAATCAAGCTGAAGAAAAACATGGGAGGTCTGGGTGGGCTTGTGCATGGCAAAATGAATAAATCTAACTCTGGCTCAGGTCGTAGTGGGGAGAACGGAGGGGAAAAGGCGAAGAAAAAGGAGTCTAAGGCAACCAAGGGAAGCAAGGAGGACTCGGGTCAGTCTGCAAGCTCCACTTCTTCTGAGAAGGCCACTAGTCCTTCCCCTACGGATGGAGACAGACCCTCGAGCTCCTCCCCCACTGAGAGACAGGACAGTGCAGGTAGAGTCTCAGGGGACAAGACCCTGGAAAACTGGAAATACAGCACCGATGTCAAGCTCAGCCTAAATATCCTACGGGCTGCCATGCAGGGGGAGCGTAAGTTTATTTTTGCAGGACTTCTGCTCACCAGCCATCGACACCAGTTCCACGAAGAGATGATCAGCTACTACTTGACAAACGCCCAGGAGCGCTTCAGCCAGGAGCAGGAGCAGAAGAGGAAGGAGGCCGAAAAGAAGCCGGCTGTCACTAATGAGGTA
>VOQJ01015206.1:16649-28291 GCA_015052665.1 Apistogramma diplotaenia
ATGGTTCTAAAATCAGATAAGAGCGCAGAATAGAGACATTAACCCCTCAACCCTTTTCTGTGCAGGACAGAGCCAATCTTTAATGAGCAGGCTGGGCTATTCAGAAGGATTTCCTGATGGACAGCACAGCATAGATGGAATGATGATAACCCATTAGCTGAAGCTGAGCTGTTACAAGACAAGCTAGACAATAGCTGACACCACTGGAACAGTTTCATTGTGAAGCGGCTGCAGCAGAAAGTCTGTATTCAGAGGCTATTGTACGGTTACACATTTAGCTGAGGTGGGAATATGAGACTAGCTGTAAATCTACTCAACACAGTCTGCTCCAGCTGTGGCATATAGATATGGGCACTTCAAACAGAACAGTCCAGCCCAACCTGCATGCCAGACAGAAGCCGAGGAGCTCCCTGCACCCCCAATCCACCTTATCAGAGAATAACAGGAGACTGAGGTAAACAGTTGGGGAATTAGCAATAAATAAGACTGGCAAGCGTTGTCTTAATGACTCTGCTGTCTGTAAAAACTACAATCATTGAGACTTAGGTCAGAACACTAAATTATGTGAAGTATGTTAAGCTGGAAATGTTTGTGTCAGTGTATTTTTCTTTTAATTGGGTGCAAAACACAGATTAAAAGGCTTTCAGTATAGTGTTTTCTTTCTCACTTCAAGTGGCAAACATGTGCTCGGGGCGTCCCGGTAATTGCCATCAGAACCTTGGCGTGCAGTGGCCTTCAGTGTCCAAGGTCTTTAAAGCACTCAGATCTTATATAGAGTCAGACTGAACCACCCACATTCATGAGCAGCCCTCCTACGCATGCCTCGTTCGCTCCACAGCTCCTGCTTTTGTCTGTCAAGGCCAGCTTTAGTATCACATCTGTTTAGACCCGCACATGCATGCTGGTCTCATTGATCACATCATACTTTCAATTTATCTGTTAAAAGAAAGAATCTCTGTGTAGACAAAGCACAGAAATGGAGTATCACTGCAGCTTGGGAGAAAAGCATTTATGAGAAAAAGAAAGACGGCAGACAGTCAAGGATGTACTGATAATCACGAAAGAGGGTGTTAAAAAAGAAAAAAGCTTTCACAAGGTTTTACAAGGACTGGAAAATATTGTTTTCTCTAAAGATTGGGCTCACAGCACAGTGTGTCTGGAGTTGTCAAAATTCCTAAAGACACAAAAATAAACAAAATCAGCACAACACAAAGGCACCAGATGTCTTTGTGGCCTCAACAGAAAGCCACTAGATGTCACTGTGACCCCACTTCATCTCCTGTCAGCTGCTCAACAGCAACCTCTGTGCCAGAGAAGTAGTGAGACTGGCTCTTCAATAGGACGCTCGCACTGCTGTGTCTAAACTGCACGGCTGCAATGTCTGAGAAATGTCCGTAAAGCCATTACTATTCAGGAGCCGTTCCACACTTCCCGTCAATTCTGCCTGCGATGCTCTCAAACCACAAGAGTGCCCAGCGGCAGGCCGCTCAGAAATTACTGTACACTGCAGCTCTGCAGGAGCAGGACGGCATGCATTATGCTACATGTGTGAACCCGGGGTCCAGCCTGTGGGGAGTATTGCAGCCTAATAAAAAATACATAAAACATGTCACACATTCATGTTGTCATTATTAGTAAACAGAGAAGTGTGACAAATAAATGGAGGACAGCGCTTTTAGACAGCAATCAGGCAAAATAATACGGAAATTTTTAAAAAAAAGTCCTCTTCTTGTCCGTTTTTTCTCATTGACCTCAACTGGCACAAAGATTTAAAGCAGAGGTGCAAAAGCATAGCAGCTGTACCCGGTTGCAGGCTTCTGTTTGTTCTGACTGATGGGGGGGGGGGGTGAAAGTAATCCCATTTTTTTTTTCAGAGCAGCTATTGCACAAAAATCAATACTATATAAGGAGGCCTGATGAATTTAAAATTCGTACTCAGAGTGGATATTGATCAGGTGCAGTCAAAAGACTTTTGAAAACCCATGTAGATTTGCAATCAATATATAGTTTAAAACACCACTATTATAACTGTACCAGCAATAAAGAATGCATGTAATGAACATTAAATTGGTAACTTGATCACAATTGTGTATGTGGAACCTTCATATTAATCAGATCTGCAATATCCAACACAAAGCATTGATACTCTAGCTGCAGGACTTGCAGACAGCTGGTCAGGGCGTGGTGCTCTTGCTTGAGAAAACGTGACAGTTCAGTGTTTTCAAACCACCATACAGTCAATGTATGTGTTGCCCTGGAAATAGCACGATTATACAAATTTAAAAAAAAGAAAGAATCAAACCTTATTAAGAAAGAAAAATCCCATATCAGTCTGCAGAGGCTTTGTAACCTTGATAGACCGGAAATAAAAGACGTGGTAGTCTAACAGACAGAGGCAGACCCACATGAGATTGAAAGTATCTCAGTTCGGTCTTCCTGTGGCTCATCAAAATGAGAGCTGTGTGCTGGAAGGTATTCTCCAGACTACTATCTAATGTCATTAGGAGCGGATATACATCGCCAGGACTAATCCAGCTGTTCCCCTCAATTACATTTTAGCCTCTTAGACATAGCTGACCCAAGTTCATTGCAGTAGTGCTTTCCAGGCAGGACTTAATCAGTGAGTTACTGACCAGACAGGGAGGCTAGTAAATTATCTGTGTGCTTTATTTTTAACCAGTACAAGTCTTTTGTTTTTTTTTTTATTCAAGATGAACCTTAGTATTGCTAAAAGAAATGTCTAAATTTAGGATAGTGATATCTCTTGTGCACCAGCAAGTCAGGAAATATACAAACTGTTTCTATGAGCTAACTAATCATAGATCTACCTTTGAGACTGCTGAACAGTTATACAAGTATTACATTGCCAAATAAGGCTGCAAGAATATAAAAAACTCATTTAACTGTGTGGTAGAAGGTTTTATTTCTGGATTTGTTAGGCTTTGGATTAAACACCCTTTACAAGACTACTGGATCAAAGTTTAAAAGTTCAACTGCCGCACAAGAGGCATTTATGTAAATAAAAATATCACATGACATTTATAGAATTTCGCTCAGCCAGCAGGAGGAGGCTGCATGCTTTGCAGAGGCAGGCAATGGCCATACTCTGTTCTGAAGCTTGCAATTTAAATGCCGGCTCACAAATGGATCCTTCATTACCTGGCATCTGGAGACTATCTAATGAGCAGAGTTTTTCTGGAAGCACAACTCCAATCTGCCTTTCTGAATTGAGGGTGCTGAACTGCGATGAACACTGAGGATAGTAGTCCATGTCTGGGCATGTTTGAGGAAGAAAAGAAACAGTCACTGTTGAAATGTAAGGGAAGGCACTAAGTTATGCACAGTCACACAGCACTGTCCTAGTCTTAATGACAGTTATTTGTTCTGCTTGTCTGGGCCACCTGCCCACTGACACATGAATGATAATGTTGGGATGCTGTTTCATGTTCTATCACATACAGATTAAATAGCCTGCTGAACACTTGGATCTCTCTGGTTGGGTCAGTTTTTTCTGTTCAAAGCTAGACCTGAAATTTATGGTGTTATACAGTCTAAAGCAACAATCTTCAGCTTCAGAATAGGACTTTTGTGAGAAGAAATACAGTACATGGAGTGATGTAGTGATGATGTACCTCTCCATCCAGCAGCAGGCAACTAGTTGCAGTGAAGCCCCCAGTG
Organism: Apistogramma diplotaenia; assembly: GCA_015052665.1. Classification (NCBI taxonomy): domain Eukaryota; kingdom Metazoa; phylum Chordata; class Actinopteri; order Cichliformes; family Cichlidae; genus Apistogramma; species Apistogramma diplotaenia. The sequence continues at coordinate 20,328 of VOQJ01015206.1, forward strand.
CTGTCCATGATGCTCAGAAGAACAAAAGCATCAAAGCTGGAGCTCTCCTCCTCACTCCTCTCATACAGGGAGGGGCTGAGCTGTGACGGGGGAGGTACCATATGTACTTGATTCAATTAGGCAGTCTGCAAGGCCTCCCCTGGGAGCTGACTGCAAAAAAAAAAAAGAAAAAGAAAAAAAGGGGGGCTGCAGGCTTGTCTAACAAAGACATTCAACCAAGCCCTTTGCTCATCATGAATCCACCTCATTAGTCAGCTGAGTGAGTGTTGATCATTTCAAATAATGTCTTCACCACTATGAGGAGGGACAGATTTTCTTCTCACTGGTGCAAGAAATTTTTTTTTACAAAGCAGTGTTGCTTTATTTTGATTTCCATTGTTCTGGTGAGTATTTGGAGAGCCTAATTTTGTGGAAACGTTCAGGGATGAAATGGGCGGTGCAGTTAATTGTAGTACAGTACTGCGAATAAGTATTTACCCCCCTCCTGATTTCTTAGTTTCTTTTGCACATTTGCCACACTTGTGTGTTTCAAACCAACAAGCAAATTTTAATACCATCCATCCATCCATCCATCCATCCATCCCATTTACATGAGAATATTTTCAAAAAAATGGGTGAAATTGCTACTTTTTGAAAATGTGGATGCAGGTGCGATGTGGTTGCGACTCCTATATCCACACTGTCAACTTGTGGCCTGGCGAAAGGAACTAAAGCGTTTTCAAAGTCTTGCATTTCCGTGTAAACAAAGATGATTTTTGAAATGTTTCCGTCTGAACATTTAACTTTTTGAAAACAAAATTGGTAAAATGGCACAATTTGCACTGAAAACATTCTTGTGTAAATGGGGCCATAATCTTTCCAGTATGTCATGGGTCAAACCTGGAAGCACTTCCTGGTAGGTCATGCCTGGAACGCCCCACTCAAGAGGCGCCCAAGAGGCACCCGATCCATCGCAACTGGCTCTTTTCCAAATGCAGGACTAGCAGCTGTACCCTACACCCTCTCTCTCTAAAGGAGAGACCAGCCACCTTCTGGAAGAAGCTCTTATTTGCCACTTGTTTCTGCATTCTTGTTCTTTTGGTCACCACCCAGAACTTGTGAGATTATGGACGTAGATCAACAGTAGATCAACAGATAAAGAGATCAGGCAAAAATTGCATCCATGGAAGAGATCCAAGGTAAAAACCGCTGCTGACCAAAAAGAACACAAAGGTTCAATCTCATACTTGACAAAAATTTATAAATCTTGATGATCTCCAAGACTTTTGGGAAAATATTCTGTGAACTGACAAGGCAAAAGTTGAACCTTTTTGAAAGTTTGAGTCCTGTTGCAACTGACATAAAACTAACACATTACACACTAACACAAAATAGCACATTACTTTTTTTTAAACACAGGACCAGGTAGGTTTCGATATTTCCCCCCTTAATAAATTAAATAAAAGTTTAAAAGCTTTTTTGTATTTACTCAAGCTATCTTTATGTAATATTAAATTTTGTTTGATGACAGGAAGTATGTAAAAAGTGCAAAAAGCTAGGAAATCATCGAGGTGGCAAATACTTTTTTACAGCACTACATACAGTATGAGTAGACCATGGTCCAGTTTTAGAAAGAAAATTATAATTTTTTTGTATGCTACTTAGCACTGTTAGCAAATGTGTATTTATACAAGTGCTTTCTGAAAACTGTGGGCTCCACCTTCTGGTCCAAATACTGATATTCAAGAAAAGGAACTTGTTAATAGCCATACAGCCAGAGTGAAGGCTTCAAAATGTGGAGTCCAGTGGCCAGTGCATGCAACCTGGTTTTGTCCATTTTTTTATACCGGCTAAAGTCCATGGTCCATCTTACGTTTTCTAAAAGGGAGTATTAGTATAAACAGTTACCAGCTAACATTACTCATACTTCTGTCTGGCTGAACCACTGTAACGCAAACAGGAATCAACACAATTAGTCAGAATTGGAAACTGGTCTCAATATCTCTGACAGTCCAAGCAGTGCGAGCGCATCAGTAACATCCATATCTCTTAGCAAACATCTGTCATATCCACTGTCTGACTCACACCACTGAAAGTATGTCATGTTTCAAAGTTTTCTCTGTGTCACAGAGAACAAACAGAGCATTTAGCTCTTTTGAATGTCATGCAGATAAATGCAGCCGAGCGACATTAGTATTCATTTTACGTTCCCCTGTTCCTTTGAAACACAGCAGATGTCTGTGTTTCTGCGTTTGCACGTTGTTAGAGCTGCTTTGCAGTAATGCTAGAATTTTAAAGGAGGAAAAAATTTTTAAACATCTGTTGGGCTCCTGTTAATCAGCGGCATATCTGTCAACATTAATGTGCTCAAAACTTGTTTTAAGATGATTATACAGAGGCATGAAACATGGCAAGCTGAAAAATGGTTTCACTGATGGTGTTGGAGTAATTGGATGAGACCACTTTCTGATATATGATGTTTAGTCTCTTGAGAGACTTCTGGTTATCTTAACTTATTGAACACCAAGTAATGAATCAGATGTCATTGGAATCTGTTCTTTTTCACAAATAACTAGCAGTGTCAAAGACAAATGTAGACAGTGGTTTGCTCAGTCCTCAAATAAGGTGCTCGTGTGCATTCACGTCTGCCGACAGTCACACCTGCTGTGCTCTGGGACCACTTGGCTGCTTTAGCAATGATTGCCATTATAGGAACCAGAGATAATTACACAGCTTCCACCCACCCGGCTGGCCTGCTTCACTAAAACCGTATTGCTCCAGTGCAGCAATAACACTTGTCTAAATGAATGCGTAGCACTTTACTGCGCCACTGACAGCGCCCATTTTTACTGCCATCCAACTGGAAAGAAAAAACAAATTAATTTGGCACTTAGGCCCCACCCCCACCCCCACCCCTGTGAATAATGTATCACTGCTCCCTTAAATCACAGTCCCCCACCCCTCTATCAACCACCATCATTCAACTCTTTTGTAATGAGTCTTAGTTTTAGGCAAAACAACTGTTAGATTCTTGTGTCAAAACCTTTTATATGTGAGTCCATTTTCATTAGCACTGCACTTCCTGTGGAAGAATGACATTGGTTTAAAACAAACATGTATTTCCACTCTCCCCATTAAATGCAATGGAAACAGCCTATTTGGCAATTTAAAAAAATAAAATAAATGTGCACATTTAAAAATCTAGATGGCTAACCAGAGATATGAACAGAGTCTCTTTGTTCACATTGTCTTGTTTATGATCTGGGCATCAGAATAACAGCTCTCTAACAATTATCACTTGTGCACCCAGATCGCAGTAACACCTCTCCTCCTCCCCTTGGGGAGGACAGACGTTGGGTTTTACACTCTCTTGTGCCCCATTATATTTATGCAAATGAGTCTAAAATCAGGGGAAATCTGGGGGCATCCTTTCCTGTTAGTGCTAATTAACAATATATTGTATATATTATGTATACCCCCTCCCCCAGCTGTACATTCTGACCTTGAACACAAGGCCATGTTTTGAAATTCAAAAAACAAACACTTCTGAGATTGTGATCAATTCTGCCCACATCATAGTCAGGGGAATTATTTTTTGGGGTTATTGTCCAGGAACATAAAACTTATGAGCCTAACACACTAGAGAGCCATTCAGGTTGAACAGAGATCTATTAATATAATGCTGCTGCAGCTTGCCAATGAATCAGGTCTCATAAAGGAGCCAAACAGCAGGCAAAAGGCAGACTGAGCACATAGGTGGTGAGACACATCACATCCAAGACTGCCACTCTGCTCCTGAGCACTAGTAAATGCTTTTTTCTTAGATCCCATAAAAGTGAGTGCATTATGATAACAATGTTGAAAAGGCAATTATTAAAGAGCAATAAAGTATGTTTAGTACCCTCTCAAGGCAAGTGGCATTTTAGTAACTGAGCTAAGAAGTATGTGTGTGTGGAAAATATATACACATACAGGAAGTGTCTTAACATACTGTATGGTGGCTGCTCACAAGATTCTGATTAATGCAGGAGTGGCAAAGCTTGCAAGGGTTCACTACATACAGTACAAGGCAAACTGGACAAAATTAATGTACTGAACAAGAAAAAGAAAGAAAACAAATTTTTGATTGGTTGTGACTGAACATAATGCTTTAGATATTTAACATACACTGTACCTGTAATGACAATGGGACTCGATAAACTCAAATAACTGTTAAATGCCCTTTAAACCTGGACATAAAATAAAAGGTTAGTAAGGATTTGGATTTTAAAAGGTCGGTCTTCTAAGTTAACCATAAGCAGTTAAGTGCCTCACTCACTCTCAGGGTGATCCTCTCCACTTTAATCTCCTGTTCAGCTTCCTGTAAATCTCATAGTGGTGAAAACATCAGACAGACAACAGCAACTCTGCTCGAAAAAATTCGCACGAACAAAACTGCACAAATATTCTTGACTAAGCGTCATGTTGTTTCACCTTCCCTTTTCGTGTATGTTTGATTTTAGTCCCCGTGTTAACAGTGATTAATTTAGCTGTGCAACATCAGAGCAGTCGCTCATGTAAACATGGCAGTGCAGTCTTGTTCCAGAAAACGAGAGCTGTGCTTCCACGCCACCTCTCGAGGGGAACAACCTGGGAGACCAGCAGTAAACACAGGGGAGGAGTAAAGCAACACACAACAAAGACTCTGTGGCTTCAGGAAATTTTCTGCTTTCATCAAAAATTTAAACATATTCCTAGTCCGTCTTTGGTCTTCTGTGAATATGTATATTAAGCACAGCCTTTCCTTGTGTTAACAGAGTCTCTCTGGATGAGAGTGAGAAGACATGATGATCAACAGTTGGCACAGGCAGGGCTTATCCCAGCAGGCAGTGCTGTTGTGGCATAGCTGGGGTAAGAGCATGCCCAGCACCTGGCTACAGCCCTGAGGGGAGCTGGCAGATGGCATAGACGCTGGGGTGTACTTCCTCATATACTGAACATGTTTAAGCCTCGGTCTCAGGGAGCTAGAATACTGAAACAGGGAGGGTGCCTCGCAGGTGAGGAAAGGAGGCAGTGCCAAAAAGGTTGGGCAAAGGGACACCGTTGGATTGGCAGGAGAAAGGCTACAGAGGTCACAATGTGCCTCAGGCAGACAGATGTTTGAGCTCATTTGGGTTTATAAGCCTTATTTATGTTGCTGAATGAATGAATTATTGATGTCACATTCACTGCACCTTTTTCATCCCCTCTCTGTTCCTATGTCAGTATTTTCTGGCAACATTTTCTGGCAAAAATGGAGGATACACTTGCACGTATCATTTATTTAGCAATTTTCTCTGAAATCAGTTGAAACAAGTGTATTTTTTTCTACTGAGACTTCTGTGATATTCACATTTTTCCAAACATGTTAATTTGGTTTATGATCAGGAATTTACCTCTCCGCGTGAAACTCCATATTTGGACTCCTCCATCTTGCAGCGTGGAATATCTTTTCTATATCTTATTTATCACAACATTTAAAAGATGCGTAAATAACTTTGTCTGGCTCGTTTAGGAAAACACAGGTATGTATGGTTTAAGACCTTACAACAATTTCTCAGGAAGGATGGAGACTAATTCTTGGGTGCAGCTCATATGAACACACACTGCAGTCTGCCTCTCTGCATTTATATGCTCTGCCAGGCGTCTGAGCACTATTTAGCAACACAGAGAGGTTGCCAAGGGTGTCATTTACACACCGCCCAATGAGCACTTATCCATGGGGACCTTTGGGCTTAAAATGTCATTGGATGAGGCTCCTGTCAGCACACACAAAGGTCACAAGTGACACTGGCTCCAGCACTCCTTATTGATTCCCAATCTGCCATCATTATGCCTGGCAATTACAGATGCACCTTAAATTTTGATCAGGAATCACATTCAGTGTGAGGATGTATCCGGAATAGTAATGTAACATTAATACATCTATATTTAAATATAATGTCGGACTCCTCTGGCTTTATTACTAATTGTATTAATCACTGGAATCTTTACAGTATTTTATGATTTCAGTCCCGTGTTTCACGTGGCATTTAATACAACATGGTGTTTATTAGATAAATTATGGTCCCATGTAAAGTAAAAAAAAAAAAAGATGGAACAGAGTTATCAATCTCAGCTTGTGATTGAAAAGTTGCTACCATGTGAACGAGTAGTGTCCTTGGTTTCTCAGCCGGCCAATACCAATCAGTGCAATCAGTGTAAGCAGAAAAATCTAATCAGCAAAAACAGGCTTCACATCATCGTTAAAACAATTTCACTTATAAATATTTTCCCACTATTTATTCAAAAATGAATTTTGGTTTTTTTTTTTAATACTAGATACATTCAGCAATGGGATGAAAACAGATCTATGTGGCTATATGGAAAGAGTGTATGTGTGTGTAAGATGTCGCCTGATTCCTGCCTGAGCACAGATGGTGGCAGAGCAGGATGTACCAACCTGTACCTTTGCCCACAAGGCTGTGCACATGCACACACTCACATACACAACGAGCATATATATAATACCAACATATGCATGGATGCATGTGAAAATAGTACCCTCACCCACACCGTGGTGTTGTCAAGCCAAGTCAAGACCTCATTATACGCCACAGGAAGTGACCTAAAGAGATTGGTTGTTCAAGAAGGCATCACCTTTATAAAATACAAAGATTCTTTCACTTCTGTAATTAAATAGGGTTTTTTTTTGCAACACATCCAGACACGACAATAAAAATATTGACTGTAGTTCACAGAGACATCCAAGGCCAAGAAGGATAATTAGTGCACTGGAACAATCAATATGACTCATGTGGGGGTTGAATGCAGAAAGAGAAAAAAAAAAAAGCAATCTAAGTAAGAGAAATGCAAGAGGAGGCAAAATCCAAACATACAGTACACATTGCAAGCAGATCTGTGGGAGTGATTCCTCTCACTGTGAGCAGTGAGTCCACACTGGGCACATGATGACCAGCATTTTTTAGGATATATTAAAGGCATTAATATTCATTATTTATATTCTAAACAGAGAAGAACACACCATATTGATTACTAACATAAGCCATTGAGAGATCCTCTGTGAGCAAGTAAAGACTGGAGACAAATGGCAAGGCATAAAGACAGGAAGGCAGATTGATAGGTTGATAAATGAAGGCGAGGGCTCAGCAGATCGATCAGGAGAGGAAGAGCAGAGTTCCCGCAGGGAATGTTGGGGCCTTTTAGCACTATGTGAGGAGAGGAGGATGACATGTTTCCTCTTTGAGGTGTTGAGTATGTGAGAGTGAAATCTGCCGGGCAGGATGGAAAAAATGTATAAAAAGTGTGTGTAGCCATGGCGCTCTGCGGTGTGACAGACGGTGAAAGCGAGCAACAAACAGAGCTCTCTGAGAGAGGAGAGGAAGACATGCCGCTTCTCCAGACTCCAGTTCCCTGCCATGACGCTGGGATGGCAGCCATGCCCTGCCCATCATCGCTCAGTTACAGCCATCAAGGGAAACACAGAGCTCTTCATTTGATCACAACGATTTTGTACCACACACACACACACACACACACACACACACATCATCCTGCCATGCTTCTGGAAGTATTTCAGAGGGAAACCCAAATAAAATGGGCTAAAAGCTGAACATGCATACCTAAAGTCAACACTGTGCAGCGAGGCGTGAAGGGTGGAAGCAAGACAGTGGAAAATATACTGCAGTCACAGCCAGTCTTGCTGCTAGCTGACGTGAAAAGCATCATAACATCCATAAAACTAAATGAGAATAAAAAAAACAAACATATTCCAACATTATTTGTAGCAACATTTCAAAAACACTTTTAATATAAAAAAGGGTTTAGCAGTCCTTCATCCTCACTATGCTATTTTTGTGAAACTGAGTGAGAGAAATGTGGCTTTGATGGAAATGCAGAATTGCTCTCTCTGTTGTCCAGAATAAAATGAATGATTAATGGCGACCCCCCCCCCAAAAAAAGAAAGA
>VOQJ01015206.1:35206-53434 GCA_015052665.1 Apistogramma diplotaenia
CCTTGATAATATCCCATTGACCTTTGCAAGATGTTCCACAGACTTCCACAGAGAACAAGAAATGCAGCTCAGACAGCCTGACTAATCACACAAACAGCTCTCCATTCTCTGAACAGGCCAATCAAATATGTTCCCTCTCTGTTCAGAGGCCGAATCCCTCTTAGCAAAGATGTAAGAAACGTGCCACCTGCTTCCAGTCATACAGCTCGTGGCCTGTCTGCCCCTGTGACACCACGCTGGACGCAGTCTCATGCCCAAATGCATAGCCTCAAATGCCACTACTGGATCTGGACTCAGTGCTGCATTCATATTTCCACCATCATACAGCAAACTCACAAGTCTCGTCATTATCTGCAGGAAAAAAAACATTAAGTGTCACTTAAGTGTTTGCTCTGCTGCTAGGATAGCTAGCATTAAACTTTTTCTACAAATATACCTTATTTTGGCAACCAAGAAGAGCTTACTGCGCATGTGATTTAGAAATGAAGTAACATTACAAGTGTGAGGTCATACATACGAACCTTTCAGCAGAATGCATGTAAAGATTGATGCCAAGTTTCCTCTAAGATTATGTCACTGCTCTCAACTGAGTGGGTGATATACTGCTTTACTGTATATGTAGCTGTACAAGAAGCATCAAATTGGGCTGAACTGTCATGGAGATTCAAAGGATGTGCACAAAGAGATGTATGCATTAGTCACTAATCTGAAGTGAAAGAGTTTAAATCAGTTTGGAATTTTGTCCTTACAAAAAGAGCACAATGAAGTCATCTTCCACAAACTGCCTACATCATAGTTTAAGGATCAAATCAGACCAGACTGGGATTGAAGCACACTGAAAAGTCGTGTAGTGTAATTTTCAGATGGTTCTTCGTATTAAAGTTGGTTTTAATTTGTTGTTTTAGTATCCCATTCAGGATACCATGGGCTGTTTAAACAAGGATGGAGATGTCAGGCTGCATTAGGATCCAGACAGCCTCCGCACCCAGAGGATTCTACAGCGCTCAGAAACTCAGTCATTAAATTTGCAGTCCTTCTGCAGAGCTCCACCGTCTGCTTGTTGGAGGGGAGGGGGTGGGGCAGGCGGTGTTTTACGGTCATGGATGCTAGCAAAGGATCTGTGATCCACCTCACAGATAAAGAGTGGCACATATACAAAGGATGAAATGTTGTTTTTTGCTTTAGTTGTTCAAAAGGTCTGCAGCTTTCCTTTCTTTTCTTTTTTTATTTCTGAATTATGAAACAGAAAACTTCCCATATTTTAACTGCAGAGTCTTGTAAATTGCATTTATTATTTACAATATTAACTGGCTGCCAGCTCCCAAAAACAACTGTGCTAAAAACAGATACTTGTTTTTTGTCCCTGTGCAGCCCTTTTTCTCAAAACTGAAAAAAATCTGACATAATATTGAAAGATTTAATAACATTTCCACACAGATTTCAGAATGAAAATGGAGTATGACTTTAAGACTGTGAAAGGAATTGTGCTGTGCTTCTCCAACAGCTACAGTATTGTACTGTACTGAAGGTTTCATGACATACATTCCTGACATTTGCTTGTCACTTCATTTGCACTGTCAGGCACAAAATCATGAACATACAACAATGGGAAATGATAAAAACAAATGGCAGATAAACTGCACTTGAGTAACCCCTTCAAGTTTGTTGTTGAGCTGCCATAATTGTGACTAACAGTTGTCACAATTGCTGTTCTGCCTTTATCTGTTTGATTGCGGTCGTGATATTTGCCACGCTTGCTGGCGGATTTTCCTCGGTTATGGCAGCTAAACATTGACTTTTATTATTTACCGCTCTTTGTTCATCAGTTGTAAACAAAGAATTGTTGTTGTTTCTCATTTCAAGTGCCCTTCCCCCAGCTAGCTTTTATCTCTGAAAACCCTGGTTTGCCGTTAGAAGCCTTCCATTGGCGCCTGCCAGGCCTGCCCCCTCTCCTGCCTCAAAGCTGGTTCGAGATGAAAAATTTATGACTATTATGCCTGTTTCATTTGAAGTGCTGCTGCTGTTATTCTGACGCTGCCCCCACTGATGGCGACTGCATCTGCAGTTTTCATTCGACCATTCCCCCCCTCACAGCGGGAGGGCAAATCAGGAAAACAGGCTGGGACGGTGTCCATGGTTTTACTTCACTGGTATTCACTAATCAGAGATTTTTTTTTCTTGCTGCATGTGAGCGATTACAGGACATTGATTAGCTGTTTTTAGAATCCACCCACACAACCCTTTCAGAATTATATTCTAGCTCTTTCATTGAAATGTTTATTTTTCTCCTATTGTTGTTCTCAGGGAACACCTGGTACAGACACTGCAGGACCCCAAGCACACTATTTTTGATGGGTTACATGCACCTTATGTCACATACTCAGTTAATATGTACATTGAGTGTATTTCTATTTTATAATTAGATTATTTTAATTCAAGCTTAATAATAATAATAATAATCATTATATCAAGTATCATAAAAATTCAAATATATATTTTTTGGACAACTCCCAAATGTTGCGCACACTGTTCAAATATGTTGATCGTGTAAGGCTTCAGACACTCACACCATTTGAAATGGCTGTGAAGCAAGTGTTTATCGTAGGAAGATTTAATCACTGTGCATTGTGTTAATGACAACCTGCAGACCAGCGATGAACACGTGGGCGTCTTCTACCAAAACCTCTGCATGCCTGCAAGTCTGAAAATTTTTACACATCCCTTTGTTGTGAAATGTAAAAAAATAAAACAGTATGGAAAGGAGTGAATGAGTAACACCCCGAACACTAATTATGAGATTATCTTTCACAATTATGTTCATGTTAGTAATGCAACAGATATCTCTTGAGGCTTAAAGTGCACGGAGACAGTTAAGAAATGTAAAAGTGTGAAAAGGAGCGTGTCTTCAGTAGAATGAAAACACAAGTTCATTTTTAAAGTTGAACAGAAAATGCCGCAGAAAAATTCTTGCGTTCAGAGATCTTAGTAAAGTCTTCTTTCATGCATGAAGTCACACTGGTTCCTAAGCAACAGGTAATTTCACAACACATGTGCAGCAGCAGCAGCTTTTCATAGCAGGGCTTCGAGCCCATTTAAAGTCACATCAGATGGCAACCTTGAGCCAAACAATACTGCTCAAAGCTTTTTTCTTTTGGGGGTGGGGGGGGGGTGGGAGTCACACTTGTCATGGGAATAATTACTTCAGCACAATGAAGCAGCATTCGTCTTCAGCAGCAATGTCTTCTTTAGCGCCATATGAATCAACATTCCCCTGCGCAACCTGCGGTTTCCAGGCAAAGTCTCAGGTTACTGAGTTTAAACAGATAAGATGAAAACCGACCCATCGCAAAAGGGGCTTCCGAGAAGACCCCGTTAGCTTTTAGAGTTAACAGAATGGTCAGCCAAAATGGTAGATCAGATCTGAATTCAGGAAGGCTGCGAGGTCATAGGCGCCAAAGCCTATACTGTGTGTGCAGAAGGGTGTCACTCTCATTATGCATTTAATTCAATTCACTCAATTTTATTTAAACAGCACCAAATCACAGTAAACAGATTTAGGCTTTTGTGCACTTTTCAGGTGTCCTCTGGGGTGTGTTTGGGAGGTAGCATGACTGTCTCAGCTGTTTACCTCACTGCACATAAACTCGACGTGTTTCTCAACATTTTATCTGTCTATGGATAATCTCAAAAATCTGTTTCCTGCAATCCATTGACTGTACAAAAGTGCAGCTTTTTAAAAAACACAAACAAGCCCAATCGATTCCCACCAAGAGCCAGAAAAGGCCCCATTCAGACTTTGTTCCTAAGACATACTTGATATCTCATAGCTACAAAAAGTGAAAGAGGCGATTATGAAGATAAAGTAACACTGAAGACATCTTAAAGGTAATATTTGTTACATGAAAACTATATAATTATATAGTACACCAACTCCATAACATCACAGTATCAGTAATCTAAAGCACTAAAAAAGTCACTGAAACTGTGGCCTTTTCATTCCCTCAGATTTAGTTTTTTGAGCTTTAACAGAAACAAAAGCTCTGCCCTGCTGCTAACAGACAACAACACACCACCAGCTTAGTCTCACGGGACTGGAGACAAGTCAATAATTCAGAGCAGGGACTAAAATTTTATAAGGAGGCAGAAAGATAGCAGACTGTGAAAACAGGAGAGGAAAAACATAGGCAGAGAAGAGTTGATACAGCGGAATCTGGGGGCTAAATCCTGTTTGCTCGCTCCTGACCCAGAGCAATAACATGTCAGAAGAGGCTTTCAGGGATTCTACCTGTCAATCAACAAGGCAGGCTCAGTGCAGGCGAACAGTCATTATGGGGCAAAAGGAAAGAAGCTATTGTTCTTTTATTTTCTATGGCTTAGGTTTCACCAGAGAAATTTGTCTCGTGTGAGACACATGTGAGAGAATATGACTGCTACAGTTATACCCAGCCGACACTTGTATGAACAATAGAGCCTTGGTGCACTGATCGGTGTCTGGATCCCAGATGCAAATCACTGCGGCGAATATTTGAATGGGCGTAGTTAGCAGCCACTGACAGGATGAGCAATGATGTGTGATATTAAACTGGCCAACAGCATCTGTATAAATGACAACGATGGCAACAAATTATAAAAAAAAAAAGAACTGCAAAACCATTTTCACTTTGTTTCTGCCACATCGAAATGAAATTGGAACAAGATAAAAGCATTGGTCTCACGAGAAAACACAATCTGATAATGCTTTACAATGCACCCTAAAAATAAGTATTCCTTTAAAACATTTTTTAAATCTTAATTTAAACCAAAGCAAAGACAAATTAAAGCAATAAAGCATGACTTATCTTGCATTTAAGGTCTCGCTCCTATAATTTATAAAAAAAAAAAATCTATCACAACCTGACACAACTGAATCAATGTTGTATCAAAGTAAGAACAAAGCTGCGTCTCTGTGGCACATGAAGCACTTTTACATTAAAGCAAACAGCCAAAGGCATACAATGTATAAATTCTGCTGCCTGCTAAATGAAAGGAGTCTTGCAGCGCTGTGCAGCTCTGCTCTCCAGAGTCACAAATTCCCTGCAGGTTTGAAGTACATCTTTTGTCAAGAGCAAGGCACACTTTGAAAAATAATGACGCTTTGTGGAGTTTCCTTTCCTGTTGTTCATATGACAAGCAGCTAAATGGCAAAGGAAATGTTAATGGAGTGAAAAGAAAACCTCTCAAGTTATAAAATGTGAATGCCAGCACATTAATTGCAGCCAACTGCATAAAAATGCTACAGTTTTGCAGGATAATAACATGTAGTGCTATAAGTTACAAAAACAAATTGAGAAATGAGTGTGCCTTCAGGGTCTGTTAAGCAAACTGGCCCTGAAGTGCTGCTGTCCTTCCCCCCATATGTACATCACCTCCCATCTATTCACTGGGGCGCGTACATGCAAATGACAATCTGTTGCCATACTAATTAAGGTCTAGGTCTCGTGAAAGAGAGCTGTGTGACTCCGTGAGCTCATGAAGGGGTCTTTCCATCATCCAATCACACTTCAAGCATCCCACAGAGGAAGGTAAGGACCGTGATGCTATTGAAAGTGTTTTATAAATCCTCTTCAAAGCAACGTTTTAGCAGCTAGTAATGAAAATGGTGACAATCCAGAAGTGGCGTGATGCATTCTTACCCTGCTCACACCAGGCCCGCAGGGGTTTCCTCACTGGCTTATCACCAAAACTCTCCGGGAAACGTGATTCAGTTCCCTGTGACAGTCATACGGGGAATCAATACCATGATGTCACTGTGAGAGGAGGTGAATAGCAAAAGCAATACTGATATTACATCTGGGAAAATCACAGAATGGAGTAACATAATACTGATGATCTTTCCAGAAGAAAGAATGCATCATTTATCTCTTCACAACTAAGCAAACACTGAACAGCTCACATAGTAGCAGGAGGTGACAAAAAAAGCTGTTTTAACAATAAACTGTCTTTAAGAATCACCACTTTTCCCCACCTCATTCATTTAATCACAGATGTCTTTCTAATCTTAAAGAACTCCACCAGCGCGCAGTCTTACACATCAAACGGCACTTTAAATAATGACTTTATCTTGTGTCAGACTATGTTTACCAAAACCTTATTTATGGATGCCAGGATTCCTCCTCCTGTGGCATGTGGAGAGGAGTCTTTTGCAAAAGGAGTCCAGCATGTCTGATCTTTGCAGGGGACCTGTGCTGTGTGATGGCACTACAGTCTGAAGTGGCTTTACCGCTTTACAGCTACAGACAACAGCCAGATTCCCGGTTGCCTGACCATTTGTGCTGAAGTGACTTTAACAAATCATCCCTCTGACCCTTCCCCTGCCTTCAAAGCAACCACAGCCGTCAGCTGACAGTAAAGAAATCTACTGTTTGAAATATTATTTGTTATTACATTCAACTGCATTGAAGCCATTTAAGTGCTTTTCTCTTTTTGGCCTTTCTATTCATCCTCATATAATCACTCTACATCAAAGTCTTTCCACTGACAGGAGGCTGGGTGGAAACCAAAACTGATAAGAACTAACATCAATGAAAGGAAAATAGATATTATTGTTTTTATTACCCAGTGAAAGCAACATGATCCTCAATATTGATTCTCCATAACTGTACTGCAGCAGGCTCAGGGCTGATAATAATTGCAATTGAAAGAATAATGATGACTCTCCGATTAAATTTAATTCACGCTGCAAGAAAAAAAAGAATCCTTTGACACTGGGGAGACAAGAATATTAACATCTCACATCTGTTTGCTTCTTGACTCACACATATAGTTGTAACTCTTTTTACTCAATCAGAATTGAGAGTTATGTCTGTGTGCGTGTGTGTGTGTGTGGGGGGGGGGTAGTGATTGCTGATGATTGAACATTTAAACCAATCAGATCATCACCTATAATTTCAGTCTACTGGCCACATCAATGTAAAACCACAAAATCCATTTTCAAGATGGAGAAAAAAAAATAATGTTTAACCAGCAGTACCTTAACCTGTGTGGCCAAAAAGGACTGGTGGTTCATACAGTCACGTTCTAAAGCCCCAAAGCCAACATACAGCCTCAGAAATATCCTACCATTGCATCAAATTCTCTTTGTGCCCTTTGTGCATAGGAGGATATTCCCCACTGCTGCTGATAGCCGAGACAAACTCTGGATTCAGCCTCATTCCAGCAGAGACATGTGAAAGTCAAGCCTCTCTGAACACACCGAGATGTGTCTGCAGACTATGAATACATTATTCATCAGAAGAATCTAACGCTTTACAGGCCAGGAGGCTTCCTCTCTTATGAAAAGTGGTCAGACGCAGTCCCTGTGGGACAAATGCTGCTCTGCCGAGAGGCATGCAACACATCCAGAAATTAGATCCACAAGCTTCACTTTAGCTGTGAAAACACATTAAATACTATGAATTTAAAAAAGCCAAAGAGTTCTAATGTTTCTGAATTAAAATCCGGGTGGTTCTCATTTCCATTTGCACTTAAGTCAGAGACAAGCCAATAGCTCATTTTGTGTTATAAATTTAATCTAAACAACAAATCAAAATAAAGCATACATCTCCTAATAGATCAACAACACACACCAACACAAACACATGAATTTCAAAACCCCGTGTGTGGACATCCTTCTCGATCCTTCTCTGCCTCAATTCATTCTTTTAGCAAACCTCTCAATTTGATAGCAATTATGTCGGGCAGTCTGGGGTGATTTTTTTTTCCTTTTCCATTTTACTGACAAATCTCTGCGATGTGAGAAATGCAAATACTCCATCAGCTCCAGACTGCGCTGCCTTTGTAGAAGATCTGTATTCATAGTATATTTCCTTTGGCTAAAAACTGTGACACTAGTGTTGATTTTTTTGTTTTCAGATTTAGAAGGAAACACCGCTGACCTTTAACAGAAATAAAATGTTATTGTTAAAGTGCAAAATACTACATAAAACAAAGAAAATTCTGCTTCTGATTCCAGGAAAAAAAAAAGGTTAAGAAAACATGAGAAACACAAACACAATGACAAAACAGAGGCCAGAGCAAGGACATCATCTATCACACTGACATGTACAACACACCAACTAAAACAGACATCAAAGCACACACACACACACTCTCGCTCTCTCTCACACACACACACAATCTCAAAGTGCAATAAACACATGATGAGAGAGACTCCCAGTCAGCCATACATACATAGTAAAGATGTACTTAATATACTGGTAAGTCAATTTAAGTGGATATGTGCACATCTGTGATCTCAGAAAAGTATTTAAACATCTACTGTAAGCTGCCATTTAAGATAAACAGATTGTAAAAATCAAATCAAACTCTTGAGCGTTTGCCAAGGTGTTCTCCAAATGGTTTATTAAAGATGATTATTACACGGCAGCTCAGACACGACCCCGTGCCCCCCTCCCATAAATTCAAGGTGTTTGTCAGGCGATTGCAGCAGGACCGTGACATACTGAGCGCTGCACGCCAGCATCTGCGGCAAAGTGATCATGGCCACTTTAATAACTATCAAGAAGATTTGTACTTGTCACAGGCTGCTTAGATACAACGTCCCATTCGCAGTGCTCATAAAAGTGGAAATAAATCTTTCAGCCCCAGACTACCATGATCGCAGTGATATATCAAAACAGAAACAACCTCTATGATTAGAATTGATCTTTATTTTTCTTTCTCTGATGGTGGTTGAGGTTGCATTAGTTGGCTATTAACTATTAACTATTAACATAAAACAGGACTATTACTGTAAAATCCATTGCATGTCTGAAAAAATTGATTTTCAGGAAAAAATTGAAGAAAAAAAAGCAAAACAATTTTCACTGATCACCACTGTCAAAGTCAAACTACTTTTTAATTATCAATGTCACAATCTGCTTTCTTCGTTTCATCCCATGCACCCACCAAGTGCTCACTACAACTGTTTCGAGTGCCCCAATCTCTTTAGCTCAAAATTGGGAAAAACTGGGAAAAGGTGTTGGGCTGCAGTTGTAGTTTCCTCCCTGCTTTCATGATATTCTGCAGAGACAAGACACTCAAATAATTCTACTGAACAAACAGTATCAGAAAAATGAAACTAGTAACAAATACATCTGTGCACTTTACAATCTAATAAACCATCAGCTTTCATCTAATAACTTGCTTCTGGGGGAAGTGGCCAATGTTTTGTTGTTTCTGGGTTAGCCAGCATGTGTGCCACGTTTTACTGAGCTTTTATGTTTTACAAATGCAGACAAGTTTAGCCAGTGGTTTTGAGAATCATTTGACTAAATGCTGTCTTTTGCTCTCCACATATACCATTTACTGCAACTAAAACCTGCTCGAGTGTAACTGGCCAATCGTACATGGACTACAAGCAGACTCGCATAGAAACCAGAAAGCTTCTGGTCACAAAATTATTGTTCCTTGCCTACGTATGCCTTCCACATATTCCCATATAAATGTACGCTTATGGAGATTTGTCAAAGAGATTGCCATACTGGCCACTTGAAGTATTGCAACAGAAAATCACCTCCAACTAATGACAATTAGCTTTTAAAACTATCACCATTTGATAACAGTGACCAGCACAGAGAACTGTAAACCCAAATATCTATAGTCTGAAATCCTGAAGCAATAATTTTTAATCGCTGGAGGCTAAGTCATCACATAATAACCAATGGGTTCCCAGATTACCAGCAACCCAGGGAGGATTTTCCCCATAGCTACCATTTCAAAGGAATCCTAAAAAATATTTTAATCATCAATTTTTAATCATTACATTAGGCTTTTATGTTTTAAATGTAATCAGGTATTATTTTATTAGTTCTTAACTGTGTAAATTACTTCACACTTCACGATATTTAACCTCAAAAACGTCACATTTACATCGGTCTGAATATGAGCCCAAGTAAATACATCTGAATACAGCCAATGTGCCCAAATTTAAGTTATTTATCACACATTTTTATGTAAATTACAGTTGTTTGAACCAAGCCAAATAAAAGGCATCTGGGGATAGAGTGGGAGGGGACGTGTTAGAATATGCTTACATAGACTTAATTTTTCTGAAATTTACAATTGGCCGACCCAATTCAGCTTCACTGCAGCTGTCGACGGAGATAAGCAGTTCTTTCATGTCTGCACAAATGTACATTTTTACATGAACATGCGCAAATCCAATTAAGTTCTAATTGACTGTTACAAGGCTCATTGATTATGACAGAGGCAGTGCAGCAGACTGAGCGGGAGAAAAATTATCCCCAGTAATTAGCCTCCTGCACCCAGGAGGTTTTCAGTAGACATGATTTAACATTGAGGCAATATTTCTTTCTATGACTCAATTTATTCATTATGAATTGATTTTACCAACAATAAAAATTGGATATCCATTCCACACATACAACACTGTGGAGAAGACTTCAATCACCCCTCAATTCTTCACATCTTGCTAGGAAAATGGAAAATAGGTGCAGCAATACATTGAAACATACAAATATGTACAAAATAAAAGCCAAAAATAGAGTTTGTGTAATTCTTACAAGATTGAAAGTCAATGTTTAGTATGACCACCTTTATTCTTCAACACAGCAATTTTCTTGCAGTTTATTTAAACAGTCTTCAGGAATCATTCTCCAGACTTCTTGGAGGACATTCAAAGCTCTTCTTTAGCTGTTGCCTGCCTTTTGAGCTGCACTCTGTTGAGATTATCCCATACTCTTCAGTAATGTTGAGAACTGGGCTCTGGGGAGGCCAGCTGATGAATCATAATGTTCCATTGTGTGTTTTTCTATCCAGGTATGCTTTTACTGCATTGGCAGTCTGTCTGGGATCATTATCATGATGAATAATGAAACTACTGCCAATCTGA
Organism: Apistogramma diplotaenia; assembly: GCA_015052665.1. Taxonomy (NCBI): domain Eukaryota; kingdom Metazoa; phylum Chordata; class Actinopteri; order Cichliformes; family Cichlidae; genus Apistogramma; species Apistogramma diplotaenia. The sequence goes on from VOQJ01015206.1 coordinate 46,077, forward strand.
TGTTTTCCATAAGGTACTGAATGATGGATCAAAGACTGAGTACTTTTCTGTGTCCGTAATTCCATCAATTTTGACAAGCTCTCCAACACCACTGGATGAAATTCAGTTCCAAACCATGTTAGGGCCTCCTCTGTGCCTCTCTCCTGACCTCCTTCCTACATGCTGATGATGTTTTGAACAAAAGATTTCAAATTTGGATCACTTAATAATTTAATCCAGTTTTTGTGTAATTTGGCAAACTTGAGCCTTTTCTCCTCATTTCCATTCCTGAAGAATGGCTCCTTGACGGCCACCTTTCAACTGAGGACATTTCTGATGAGCTGCTAGTAACAAAGTGCCTAAAGACTATTTAAAATATTTGCTCCATTGTCTGTTATGTGTAGAGAGCACTGTGTTAGATATCTTTTTATGCTTGGATGATAGGTGTTAAGGGTTAAGTGGCTCAAAAAAAGAAAGAAAAACACATCCCTCTGAAAATGGTCAGGTACTGTACAAGGGCTGGACTGAAAATGAGTGAAAAAGCAGCCAATGTCCAAACTTCTAAAGACTTTCAGAAAGCCCGGAGAACAGTTGCTTTAAAACTTCAATTACAAAAAAATCAGACTCATTGGAAGCAAAATATAGAGAAGTAAAGGCTGGCTCAAAACCTTTGCACAACAATGTACTAAAGAAGAGAAACTCCCCCAGATTTCTTAGGGCATTTTGCTGAGGTATTTCAAATCAAAACCTGACTTTTGAAAAACAGACACTCTCTAGAATGCAGCATTTGTTCCCATGAAGTGAAAAATGACGAATTCAGCGTCGTCACTTAAAATTTCCCGGTTTCAACTTTCGAGTTTATGAATGAGAGCAGCTGACTGCTTACTCCGTCCTGCAGCTACATGTTTTTCACAAGAAAACTGGAGTCAGCAAGTTAATAACTATGATATTATTCCTCTCCTCGTGATGTGATTACTTTACTTCCTCTAGACCTTTTGTTACAGTATATATAGTCACCTGCAGAGGAAGGTCATCTTTGTCGCGTGTGTGAAAGAACAAATCTGTATTCTTCAGGGAGTTTTTTAAAAAGTTGCTAGACATAGCTAGACAAGAGAAGAATAACAGGTGGCTACCTGGTTTGGACAAATAGAAATTGAGGTATTTTGTGGGTGTCGTCATAGCCATGAAGCCTAAGTACAGGCACTCCTCCTCTTTGGGGATCACAATTCACTCTTCTCCACTAAAGGATCTAACTTAATAGACACTATACACCATCTGCTCTTAGTAGACCACCTTGTGCCCAGGGAACAAACAAAGTTGATGATTTTCCCAAGGAGTACATCACCATCTATGATGTTTTCAACTGAGGCACGCACTAGCAGAGCTTCAATTGTGATAAAAAAAATTGAAAAAGAATCGATACACATAAAAACTGCACTATACACTGTAGGCTGACTTGCCTTGAATCTGAAGAATGTCTCTCACCAATTTGCACAGTGTGTACTTATAAAAAAAATAAAATAAATTGGATGAAATTCACAGTCACAAGCTTCAGTGAGCTGGATGGGAGTGGATCTCCCCTGTATTGTGACTAAACTGCTGTAAGTGTGTTTCAGACCAGGATGATATATGCATGACAGGAACAGTTCTCTCTTTGACCTGAAATGGCAGCAGAGCAAAACTGTCTAATAAAGGCAAATAAACTAATGAGGCTAAATAAAGCCAGTAAACTAATAATATAAAACTTGAATTATTGGTTTCAGTCAATAGACACAACCAAATGTGATATGATTAATGGAAAGATATTACAAACTATAACTTGAACTTGACCACATTAATCATCTCTTTATGTTTCACAACAGCTTTTTTTTTCTTTGCATGCAGCAGCACTTTTATGATACTTTCATCACAGCAAGATAGAGACAGTACAAAGTCCCTACTTTACACAGCATGAGGTGCTCAGAAAAAAGAAGTTGCACTTGAGAGTTATGTTTATGCTATTAGTGAACTGCTCCAAGGTTTTCATGAAGTCTCGGTCATTTCTCCAAACGAGGTCAGCACAAGGTAAGGTACTAATTAGACTCCTGGCTTTGTGTGAATTCTGTGAGTTCGTTTGGAGTGATGCTTTGTTGAAGCTAAGCGTCCAGTGATATTCAGATGAATGCAATGCATCGAGGTGCACGTATATTGTAAATGCAAAAGCCGAATTTAAATAAGAAAGTTAGATCAGTCCCGTGCTTATGCACTGCAGCAGCACAGGTGACTAAGTTACCTGCTGTCGCTCCCAAGCTGAAAGAGCCTTTGTTCGGAAGATCAAACTCCACTTCAAAGGCATGAAATTTATCAGTGATGTTTGCTGGAAACCGAATCTAACCTCATCCCTGCAGCTGTCCTTCACACAAAACACAACAATCATGCCCAGCTGTGGGAAATCGAGCTGCTTCTCAACTGTATTTAGTTTTAAATGTTGAAATGAGAAAAAAACAGGAAACTCATCTGGGGTGTTTGATTATAAAGAGTTATGAAAAATCATCTTAACCACATGACAGTATTTAGCAGTTAATTTAAAAGTTAATAACTTTAAATGGTGGAGTCACTTTTTTTTTCTAATGCCTGTGTACATTTTTGTTTGGTGAGCGATTGTGGTAGCATCTTTTTTTTAAATCACTGTCCGAGCTTTAATTAGTTTGTGAATGCCTCGCTTGTCTCTCTTAATGATGTTGGTGCTTACATTGTTAAAAAAGGATTAGTTAATCAGCATTTCAATTGTGTTTGTTTTTAAAAGGTTCATGCTTAACATGCTTTCTTTCAAAAGACTGTAGAGCTGACTTCCTAAACCTGATACAAGTGAACTGTCTGGCTCAATCAAACCGGCTCTCTGTGATGTAACTGTTCAAAGCATTCTTTGTTCAGTGACCCCTTTATTTGCTGGGCTAGTTTTTCTTTGGGAGCACATTTGATTTGGTGGCTTACTATGCTTGAGAAACCATGTTTTGGGGGTGGGGGGGCTGTTGAGTTTTAAGGTTGTGTGTCTTTAATCTTGGCATAATGAGACATGCAGGCAATGTTGCAGAACTGACTTAGTCTCAGCCAGCTGTAGCAGAATGCTGGAGAAGATTTCAGCAGACATACTGCACAGGATATATACCGTAGGATCTTTTGTGTATGTGGGGTGCACATGAACATACAATTGTAACTGAGTTTGTCTTTTATATAAACTTGTTTCACAGAAGGGAATAACAGGAGTTATAATGCTGACCCTTGACCTCCCATGCTGGTGTTGGACCTCAGGTTGTAGACAAGATGTAGGTCCTGGCATTACAGTTAATGAGGTGTTATAAGAGTTCCTTCCACAGCAGATTGGAGCCTGAATGATCCTAACTTTAAATGGATAAAGCTAATGAGAGGAATAGCCATCCATCCATCCATCCATCCATCCATCCATCCACTTATATGCTTCTATTGATTGATACATTTCCTATTAAAAGTAATGAAAGACAGAGACAGTGCAGTGATGATATTGATTATACCCACTTACAACAGTGAAGGCTTCTACTGAAGTATGGCAATACCATATGGGCAAACCACAAGCAGGGCTGCAAGATGATGGGTAATAAGGCACTATTCTGTCACTGTGTGGTTACCTGTCATAGCATAACCAAATTTGGACATATTGTATACAATATAGATTGTAGTAAAAGGAAAACGTGCAAAATGCAAAAAGAGAAGATATCTGTCGTGTTTTACAGCTGCTATGTATTTAATGTTTATTGAAGACTTGTTTTGACTCGTTACTGAGTTGCTGAAGACAAAATCCAATCCGGATTAAGCAGGTCATATGAAGCAGACAAACACATAGATATAAACTAGTCAAATGATTATTTTCAGGCCTTCAACCATAAGCAATCTTCAGTTTGGATTCATTAGTTTTTATTTTTTGACAAAATTGATCGGCCACTTGCTTTTCTTTTCTTTTGCCCAATAAACCAGTTGTTGAGTTATTTTGGAAAAGGAGGATGAAGGAGTAATGAAAGTGGAAACAAAATCTCCTTCCTAATCAGTAAAGCAGTTCATTTTTCACAGAAGGGATCGTCGTTGCAATCAATTTTTAAATATATCAGTGCTATTATAATTTAAACAGTGCAGTAGTAGCTGAATGTAAAGATATGTGAAAGACAATAATATAATAATATTTGATATTCTGAACAGAAGAAGCCGTTTTTTTATTGTTACATATTATAAAACTAACAAAAGCACCACTGGTATGGGAAGAAAAAAAGAGTCAGATGAAATTTCTTTCCTCCGGGCATAGAGACAGTAACTCATCCACCTATTATGCACTCTGTTGTAAACAGATTTCCTCTTTTCTCAATAACTTTTTGTAATCCTTGTCGGTATGACTTGCAGTACTGTTCGGACCTTTACTTTGAAACATATTAAAATAACTTGATATCAGTGTGGAGGCTAAAGACACATATCTGGTTAAGAACCTTATTGTCACATAAATATGCACTTGGATATTGTTATCATAAATTATCTGCAGAAGACAAAGTACTGAGGTAAATTAACCCCTCCCTGATCCTTATCAAGCCAAAGGTGCACAGTTATGTGAGGTGATGTGAGGATACACCTGAGTGACTTCCATTCTGCTTTATTTGGTTCCATGTTGCAATGGTGGGTTTCCTGGATTTAGTTTGGGTAACCTTTCACAAAGGCACCTAAACCATGACTGAAAGGAACAACGCCTGAATTTCCCTGTTATCAATGTGGAACTCCGATCGCACTGATATGAAAGGCTCATTTCTCCCAGCTACCCACACAGTCCCAGCAGTTTTATAACTCTGCACACCTGACCACTCCAGCCACTGGCCACAGGTCCAATAACACAACTCCAAAAGTAGATGTAATCCCTGTAAGCCGCAGGTGGCCTTACAGATTGGCTACCCAGATCTCCACATTTTTCCCTCCTTTCACACCCTTCCCCCTCTCCGTCTCTTCCCCAGGCGTTTGGTGTGGTGGTAACCCTGAGCTGAAACAGGGCCTGTAGAAGGTGGAGGCAGCGCGCTGCAGCCAGGACCTGTCACATTACTCTCAGCTCTCCACAGTGGGACCAAGGCACCTGAATACAGGCTGTGAGGGAGGGTAGCAGAGTGCGAGTGCAAGTAGACCAAACACAGGGAAACAAGGACACTTTTGCAGCAGCAACAGTCCAGCGTGGGATTTGGAAGATACTTCTTCCTTGGAGACAAGGTGATCACAGCTGTATGCCACTTCAGATTGTGGTTAAAAGTACGCCAGATCTTTTGTAAGACGTGGGGCATACTTGATAAAGAGAGAGCGCAATGGAGAAGGATGTTGTACAGGACTATGAGTACCCAGACTTGGATCCTCTGCCATCCAAAATTGAACCAGAGTAAGTACAATCTGAAGAGTTCTTTTAAGTTCATCATCTTGTTGTTAATGTTATTTTAGATTGTATGCATTTAAATTTTTGGCTAACATTAGTCTGCCCATTGTTTGATGTGTATCAGTGCTTCTTGAAACTTTTCTGAGCATGAACAATGTCTCTGTGAGATTCTCCTCTCATTGAGATATTAGGTGACACTTGGCACACTTCAACAGTGCTGGTGCCAATGTCAGTGTGTGGGCTTCGTTCGGTTCATATCATTTATCATGTCAAGGCTATATCCTTTTCATCTTTTGAGATTGTAGGTTGTCGTGGAAACGAATATTTTGCCTGTTAGAACTTATTAGAAAAATATTATGAGCAACAACTTTAGTCATTTTAAACCAAAATAAGAGTTTAGACTGTTTAAACATTTGTCTGTACATGTATTTCACACCCAAAAACTTACTAAGTTGTATTGCATATGATACCACTTAAAGCACCATGACCTATCCCACAATGATGCTCTTTCATGCTGGCTCCTCTTATTTACATTGTTTTTCCGAGTGGTGAAAATCCATCATGTTTTCAGAGTGGTTAGTAAAAAAAAAATGCCTTCAAATAACAACGTGACTGAAGTATAGTGGAAGAAGCTGCAATGTTTAGCTAGTAAACCATCTTTCTGTTGTGGCTTCTCTTGGGCCTCTGAGATACAGCTCAATGGCAGGTTTAGCTGACTTGTATATGAACTCTAAAACATTCAGCTGCAGCTCCTCCCCAACCACTCACTCTCAAAACGTAAATTTTGACATTGCTTTAAACCAAGTTCTAAATCCGCACATTGTTTGGACAGTTAAGAGATATTGAAACATCCATTCTTGAAGCTGCCATCTTTATGCTCACAGATGATACAGTCGCACAAAGTGCTTGATGTATGAGGTCTTCTCTGAATTGTAATTACAACCCCATGACTAGGCATTCCTGCTCTTCTAGAGCACAGGAACATGAACATAGGCATGTGTTGTTTCCCTGTCACGCTGATACAATCCGTTTAAAATGCAAATCTCTGCTGCAGGATTTCAGCTACAGAGTTTCCAGCCACAAGTGGTTCTGACAGTCAAAGTGTGAAAAGGTTAATGAGATGTACTGAAGGGTCAGCGTGCTGACTGAAAAGCCTTTGGTTTTCAGATTTTTTTACTCATGTGAATGTTTTGCTCCCCCTTTTTGTTATAGAGTAATCCCTCCATGTGACCCTACTGCTGATGACAGGCTCTATCACATATGCATCACTGTTATATCTGTAAGTCTACTGTTTCATTATGACACCACATGACATTGCCCTGCCACCTGTTGTCAGGCGTAAAGTGTCTGTAACGATGTGCCACATTCAGACTTAATCTTTTCCATTTCCTTTATAGGGTTATGCAAAGTGACCTTTCAAAAGGAGCTTTTTCTAATTACAATCAGCAAAGAAGTTAGAAAAAGATCTGAAAATGTTGGTTTAAAGTTTAATGAAGTTTGGTGAACTTTTTGGCTATGATCCAGGAACAAATAATCCTGTTATGTGATCACAAGACATGTCAAATTAGAAGTTTTTTTTTTTTACTTAAATTACAAAAGTTAATAAATACATCACAACAGTTTTGTATAATAAGTGAGCACAGATTTGCTATGTTGGGTCTAAGGACAAGAACACCATATGCGCGTGTTTACACGATGATGCTACTAAATTAACTTGTTTGAGGGTGGTTTTGGTAGTTGCTCCAAACTTATAGCCTGGCTTTCTTTCCAGCTCTATTTTCTAAATGTGTCTCGGGTCATGACAGGTCATTGAACTTCACTCAGGCAGCATTCTTGGGGAGCATTAATCAGGCACTGGTGTTTGGTCTATTGTGGGAGAGACACCCCACTCACTGTTTTTTTTTTTTTTTTTTTGAAGCAGGGGGAAACATAAGCTTTATAGCTTTGTGCCCTGGGGCTAACTGACCCATAT
>VOQJ01015206.1:53454-70444 GCA_015052665.1 Apistogramma diplotaenia
TAGCGAGGCGCATGAAGGTTGGTGACAGACAGAAAGGACTCCCAGGTTTACTCAGGTGAGTTTCACTGTGCTTCATCTTACAGTTTCATCAACCATGTGGTTAAATGTGAAATTGGACAGGCAGCTCTTACAGACATGTCCTCCTTTAAATTGCATCACTCTACACTATCACCCTCACCCAGATTTTCAGTCTATCTGTCAATTACTGGCTTCTATTTGTTAAATGGTGGTTCGAAACCTAACATGCAGAGGCTTCAAATCAGATGGGGGAAATCTGTCAAAGCAAACATTTGGCATTTGAGGTGAATTCCAAATGTTGCAGTTGCCAGCTGTGCTCATTAGGGTTTGGATCAGACCCCAAATCAAAAGGATACATGGATGTTTGTCACTTTATTTATTTATGATGGTTTGCAATAATGAATTATACCATAAAATACCCCAGATGAGAACTTTCAAGTAATCCATTCCCACAGTAGATCAACAGCACAAACCTATGGCTGCAACTCCAAAGATTAAGGCCTTATTTTCATGCTACATGAATTGCAGCAAAGAAGAAAATTCCCAGTGTCTGATATATGTCTGATAGCATCAGCTGTCATTTTTTTAGTAGCTGGAAAAATTTCTCTCTTGATCAAAAACTGTTTTATCTAAATGTGAGGAAGGTGGCAAGTGAGCTCTAAATACCTGCTGCTTTATTCACAGTCCGGTGAACTTCCTGGACCATACGCAGCACAAGGGCCTGGCAGTGGCCGTGTTTGGAGTGCTCTTGTGCAAACTGTGGGGCCTGCTCATATCGCCAAACCCCCTCCCCTTCACAACAGACACCGCAAACAAACGTGAGATCATCTTGGTCATTCCGGCACACAATTTTAATATCTGTTTGTAACTTTGTGAGTTATCTTAGGGGTTAAAATGGAGAGACTGGGAGCAGTGATGTATCTCCATGCACAATAATTGTGTTAAATATCTCCATTATGTAACTGGATTATTTTAGTTCCTGTGTTATTTTAAACTCAGGAGTTTGATGGTAAGCTCTGCAGGAAGCTTTGTGCCCGAAATTACATAACAAATGACTGCAAGCAGCCGGTTCCCTGCTATGTTGCACAATCCCCAAAACAGTAGAGGGATCAGGAGACTGAGAAATGCAGCCTAAATCAAATACAATTGTATCAAGAGTTCTGGTCCATGGTGTGGTGTAGTAAAAGCTGTAACTACTTCAAAGTTTTAGTCATGTGTCACTTGGTTTTGTAAAACACAAATAAGATAATGTTTCAGTTTCATACTCTTGGTCTTCTATTGTATTTGCAGAGAACTGGGTGATTCTGGGAGTCTTCTATTACCCCGCACTATACTACCCTCTCCTGGCATGTGGCACTTTGCATAATAAAGTTGGCTATGTGCTTGGTAGCCTCTTGTCTTGGACACACTTTGGTGTTCTGGTCTGGCAGATAATCGATTGCCCGAAAACACCTCTGGTAAACACAGATCACTTTCATTGCCATAATTAGCTCTAGTTCATGTATAAGTGATTTGTTTTCCTTATAATGAATCTGCTCCAGGATTCAGTCACTTTCTTTGTTGTCTGCAATCAGTCGCAAAATAAAGGATTATTTCAAAAACAAAGCTGGTTTGTTCTGGTCTGGAAACACACTGACAGCTAAACAAAACTGGTCTGTAGTATCTACAAAAGATGGGATTTCAATAGATAAATATTGGGAATTCAAGATAGATCCATGGATACACGGTTAGGGCTTTTAAACCTAACCCAATCCCAGATTTTGTGCCACATGCAAGCTGTTAAGGTTTTCAGTGCTATGAATGCCTGTGACTCAAAACAATTAGTTCCACTGTCTGCTGGTCTTAATCAAGCGGCTTTGTCACGCTTAATCGTGTCAGTGTGTCTCAGTAAAATGTGACATCCAGAGTACACTATGTGTAATGGCTGTATATTAGTGAGGCCTGGAGAACTAAACCACTTCACAATCGGTCAACTAAATCACATAAAGACAATAGAATAAATTTTTGTACATTTAGTAAAGAGTCATAATTATGTAAAATGAAAATTCACTTAAATAAATAGCAACATTTACTTAATAATCAACTACTTTCCAAAAGAAATCTCATTTATTACATTATATACAAAATTTGTGATCAGTGGAGGTTTCAGATCTTTGTGTGGCAGTGAGAATTGGTTTGGCCAACATAACCACAACAAACACACAAATCTATTTTTGCAAATCGTAGTCTGAGTGCTTAATCTCTAAACTCCCAAAACAAGTCGTTAGGTGTTTAATAGTCTTTTTTTCCCCTCTTTTCAGATACACAAACACTACTCTCTGTTCTCCAGCCTGCCCCAGATTGCTTGCTTGGCATTCCTTAGCTTTCAGTATCCCCTTCTTCTGTTCAAGGGCTTAAAGGGCACTGAAAAGAACAATGCTACAGAGGTGAGTACTGATCTGAGAGCAGTTTCTCTGGTTGATCACCTCTTATGGCACTAACTGCCTGGGCTTCTTATATAACATACTCAAAATAATTGTATCTATTAATAGTACATACATTTATGTGAGACCCACTTTTTAAAAAAATCTTGCTGGGACACACATTTGCTTGGAGTCTGTGGACATGAGAAACCCATATAAGCCACCTTCTAATCTAAAGGCTTATGGTGCTCATACAGTCTCGCCTGAGGGAAAATGTGAAGTCCGACGGCACATCTGTGACCTAATAATTTTTAAGTAGATTTGACGTAACTGGTTTGCGTTATGTTCTTGATCAGATTATGAAAAGGTTACCTTGCTTTTGCAATGAGGAGACACAATGCTGTGTTTATTTGATGCTAATCTTTGCATGGGTGTGACAAAGCTGGATGAGAGGGTCACCTGGAGAATCAGTCTCAACCCGGATGTCCTGCGCAGGAACGTACCTGCCACCATGAAACTTATGGCACGGAGTTCCTTTCATATGTTACTAATTTAGACGGAACTTAATGACACACATCCAAAAGAGTTTTGGTAGATTAAAAGCCTGACTGAATAAAATATGTCTCTAAATGTAATTTTTCCAGCTTTGCTACACTGTCTCCGCCTTTGTATTAGCTTCTTATGGTTGAGATTTTATTATCATTTGGTTGCTTATGTGCTTGCTCTTCTTTTAGGATCTTAGCAGCAGCTACTATAGAGATTATGTCAAGAAAATGCTCAATAAGAAAAAGTCCACCAAAGTCAGGTAAGAGTTGTTGGCTCTAATCAAAAATATTGATTTGCTGTGCTGTTACATGGTTATCTCTGTCAGAATGTTTTGAAGTGCTGTGACTTGAGTTGGTATATAGGGTGGAGGTCAGCGCTTTGGGAAGACCATTCCAGAACCAGTTTTGATATGTTTGGGATCACTGTGCTATTGAAACACCCAATTGTGTACAAGTTTCAATCATCTAACTGTTGATTTGAGACTACATTAAATAATTTAAAAGTAGTCCTCCTTCTTCATTGTTCCATCCACTTAGTACTGTATGTACCAGATCCACCGGCAGCAAAATAACCCCATAGCATGATGCTACCACCGTCATGCTTTACAGCTGGTGCAGTGCTCTTAGGTTTGAAAGCCTCACCTTTATTCCTCCAAACATACCTCTTATTATTGTGGTCAAATAGTTCAAGCTTTGTCTTTTCTGAAAACTTTCCTCCACAAGGCATTTGCCTCGTCCATTTCACTCAGCTTGAAGGTGTCAATTTTGTAGCAGGTTCTTCTTTTTTGGTTGGTACCCTCTCGGTACATGGTGATGTAAAACTCACTTCACTGTGTTCCAGCAGTTTCCAGTTCATGGCAGGCTTGAGCCTTGGTGGTTCCTGGGTTGTTCCTGAACATCCTGACCAGTTCCCTTTCACACCAGCATTCTAAGACATTTTTATTAGAGTTACTGTTTGAAGCCCTTGTGACCAGTATCTGTTTAGATTTTTTTATAAAGATAATTAATATATCCAGTAATCATCATTGTGTGGCATTTTCTTCTACATGTGAATAAAACATTTGACTTGAACATATTTGTAAGCAGAAGCAGATTTGAAACTGAATGTGTTCAGAGTTGATAACAAAAACGCTTCATTCATTTATGTGATGCCGGATCCCAGGAATTCCCGCTGGTTTAAAATGCTGTGTTTAAATTTTTAATTCTGATTAATCTTTCACTTCAGCCTGCCGAGCACAGACAAGCCCAAACTCCCTCAAAGAATAACCGATGCTGTGAAGTCATACATTTATACACCAGAGGACGGTAAATATATTTGTTTGGGCATTGTTTAAAATGGACATCTCAAGTGTTATTTTCAGAACCAGAATCATCTTTATGGCTCAAATGTTTAATCAAATGTATTAATTTCCAAGAATAGTTTCATGGGATAAATAGATATGGAGCTAAAATTAAAAAAAACTCTAAACTCTTAATTATAATTATGAACAATTATGAATTATTATGAATAATTATTTAATTGGTCTTTTATACAGAAGAAGCTTATGTGCAGTGCCTGCATATATGTACAGTACATATGCTTATGCAAATAATATGTAATCCTGTTAGCTTCAATTAATGTTTCTATCGCTTTACTATTTTCATGCAGCTTTCCGTTTTCCACTGAAGCTGGCCATATCTGGTGTTGTGTCTTTCATAACCGTCTATCAGGTAACTAGCATAGCTACTATAAAATGCAGTAATCCTTCCATATTGCTGTACATAGATGTTGTAATGCTTTATATAACATGCCTACAGTACCTCTATGCCCAGTGATACTGTTAGATCTAGAAAGAGAGGACAGTCTCTCTTACTAGCCAATCCCAGCACCACTTTTATCCTAACATCAGCCGAGGCTCCAAATATCATTGTATTGTATTTTATGCAATTTTATTTCCACATCTGTAAAAGTTATTGAATTAAAGTGCTAGACTAGCTTTTCCGGCTATTAATAAATGTCCTTTCCTCTTAGGTGGGTCTTCTGCTGATCTCAGCAGTTGTGCCGTCTCTCCAGACTGCCCGCTCGGGAGTCACTGAAGATATTGCAAACGTTTTAGCTGGTTTCAGGATCACGCTGTCTCCAGACAAACACCAAGTAGTCCTGATAGTGGTTTATTACATATGGTGTGTCGAGGGTGAGTGGCACAAGACAGCAGGAGCAGCCATTGAGAAATATGAGAGATGCATACATAGATCACATCGTGTGGGTGTTTTGGCCCTTCTTATTTTGTACTGCTTTAGTGTACAGAACTGGCATAATTCCACACTATACAACCTGAATGTCATGTGCCAATGTTTCTGCAGTGTGTTATATTTCAGCAATGACCCTTTCTGGTTTGGTCAACCTGGCTATGCTGATGCGATCTATGGTTCTGCATCGGTAGGTCTGACAAAAAACAAACTGTGATCTCTTTGTCTCTTTTTTCTGTTCTTTTTCATTGAATTTGCATTGCATTCTGGTTGCTTCATTATAGTGTCTTGTTATTATAACATAATAGAGTACTAATCATCCCGACAGAGATGCATTTACTCTGCATTAACTGCTGCTACAATTGAAAATGACTATTAAGATGAGAAATGAAATTCTGAGCCATTATCATAAATGGCATCGCATTAAAAGAAATGGGTTTTCTAGTCAAGCAGTGAATTGCGTTTGTGCTCTATCCCTTGCTAAATTACTTCTTCAATTTACTATGTAATTTGTACATTTAGTATTAAACATGTTTATGTATTGCATTGTGTCACGTGTGTTTTTCCTTCCATAGGTCAAATCTGAAAGGACTGTACAGAGGTGATATCTATAATGTTTACAACTGCCAGAGAAATATCAGAGCTTCCCGGCCTGCACTGGTCTGCTGGATGGGATACACCAGCTTTACAGCAGCTCACATCTGCATTGGTACAGTTACGCTGAAAGAGTAGCAAAGATTTTTTTTCTTTTTCTCTTTATATTTTCATACTCTATGTAGAATATTTCTCCCTTGAGATAAAGGATGGATGATAGATGATGGACAAAGTTTCTACTTTATATAATACAGGACTTAAGGACTGCAGTTCTCTGCATTTAAACACATAATCAGGGCAAGAGTTCAGCATGCTTTGTCATATTCCTCTGTCGCCCATTTAAATAAGGGGTCATCACAGTGGATCATCAGTCATTTGTTTTTCCTCCATTGCATGAACCTGCTGTATATCCTTTCTCATCATATACATAAACTGCTTCTTTGGCCTCTTTTCCTTTGCAGCACATTTTTAACATCCTACCCTTTTATCTCCTAGTATCTCTCCACCACACACATCCGCATGAACTTCCCAAACCTCTCTTACAGTACTTACTTAGAACTCGCCAACCTCAGCTGTCCTTGTGATGCATGCTTTCCTAGTGATGTCCAATGTCTTTCCACTGCAAAACCAAACCTCAGCAATTTTAACACCATCTCCACTTCCTGTTTTTGTTTTTTTTTTTACATAGCTGATCTCGCTACCAACTACAGTATGTAAACCTTGAAAACCCAGTTTCCATATTCAGTTATATGTTTGTATTATTTCACTTTATGCTCCTTAAATATTACCTAAAAATAATGCTTCTATCAATCGACCAGCTCAGACAGAGACATATCAGAATATTTGAGCTTTCTAACAAACCTCCCTTTACGATGATAAAAGAGACGGGGTGACAACTGTAGATTTGATGGATATGAGATAGTGTGTAAGTGGTAAGACTGTAAAGCTCTGATCTCTCCCCTGCAGGCATGATCATCCAGACCTTGGTGTTCTTCCTCTGTCTTCTGATTGCCGTCTTCCTTGTTATTATACCTGTCTTCTACAGACAGAATCTGATTCTCTTTCAGCTCTTGTGGAGCATGTGGTGAGTGGCATACAGTAATTCATTGCCGTGAACCTTCAGTTTTCACTTATTTTAATGGTGTGACCTTGAGAAATCAAAAAAAAATCCAAGCACTAGTTGTAATAAATGTAGACCCAAGAACATTTTTTTGCTGTTGCTCAACTTGGTTTGAAATCTGACACCTGGAGTGGTTTTCAATCACCAACATTGTCTGCGTATGCTGTACCATTTCCTGCCGATGGCAGGTGTTTTTGTGCCTGCTGTTTCTTTAATAACTATTGCTTGTTTGTGGATTTTGTCTTTTCAGGCCTTTCTGGCTCATGCTTCTCCTGGTTGTGTTAATACAACACATCACAGCCAGGCTTAGCTTCATCAAAAAAATAGGAGGCACACGAGACCTGCACAATAGGTAATCTATAGTATTTACTACTTTACATCTTTCTATGTTCACCTATTTTACCGCCTGATTTCTATTTGATACATTCTAACTTATCTCACAGGGGTAATCTGTTCCTGCTGACATACCTGATGTTTCCGGTTAATGTTCTGATCGGGGTGATACTGGCAATCTGGCGCATGATCATCACAGCCCTGTTCAACATTGTCCACATGGGACGGATGGATATCAGTCTTCTTAACCGCAATGTGGAGGCTTTTGACCCAGGTGAGCAAGATGTTCTGGCCTGTGTTCAACATAGTATCCATGTCTGTTATAGTGAACATGCTATAACATTTTTTACATCATTGTTAGAAGGATTGTACCTTTGCTGGCTAACTAAAAAAACATTTAAAAAACACATTCTGCATCTATTATTGGTGTTTTTAAGCATCTATCTACTGCTTAAATATACTTAATATATATTTAATATTTCCTGTTTTTCCTCTTTAGACTCTGTTAACATATTAATAGGTAATAGCAGCACTCTTTTATGTTTGTAAATGCATTGTAGAAGCAATTTTCCATGAGAAAATGCACTTCATGTGATCCCACTTAGAGGTCAGAAATTTGCATCCTACCCATTTTACCCTTCTGCCAGCTCACTGCAGCTCATATGATATCTGTATTCTGTGCAGGGCAGGGGCTCTAATTGCATGGAAATCTGCTGTCAGAAAAGCAGGTGGTTTTAAAAAAAGAAAGGGAAAAAAAAGTGTGATTGTATGGTCATTATGTGTGATTGCTTCAAAGCCAACATGGGGTGCAGTCCTGTGTGTTTATTGCTTTTGCCCAGTCAGAGTTACCCCCCCCCCCTCCTCCCTATGTCTGTCTGCAGCCTACCGCTGCTATGCTCATTATCTGAAGATTGAGGTGAGCCAGTCGCACCCTGTGATGAAGGCCTTCTGTGGGATGTTGCTGTCTCTGGGCCAGGAGAGCAAAGCTGGTCAGAGGTCACGGGATGCTGAAGAAGGTCTGTAGCGTCTGTAACTCAATCCTCTCCGCAGAGTATTCTCCATTTGTGCACCAATAGTAAATTATGAATTTCAGTTTATTTTTTGTTAGAGAGGAGGTACCTTTGCTACACAGGTGGTTCTGGTGAATGGGATCAATTCATCGTTTTGGTCATTTCACAACAATTAAAAAGTCTCTCCAGAATATCCTTAAAGATCATCACTAGCATAATATCTGCATTGAAAGCTCCGTGGCATCTTTAATTTCTCTAGAGTGTTCAGAAAGTAATAGGTCACCGTAACATGTAATCAGATCATCACACTCTATTGCACGTACAGCCAAAATGAAGGCTTAGCGGTTCTGATTTAATATGCTACGAGCAAATTGAGTCTCACCACAGCAGAATAATTTACAGTCCAGCTGCTGGTCCTAATCATATCTCTCATAAACAAATCAATTGTCATTATGACTCTGCCTCCTGTATTATAGGCGCTGTCCTTTATCTTTTACTTTAATCCAAAGTGTGAATGGGGGCTTTAGGATCAACCACATATCTGCAGCATTGCTACTGACACACCGAGGAAGAGACCTGTGGCCGCTCACGTGTTGCGACAGGAGCATACGCATTAGAGTGACAAATTAGCAAGAAAATCCACCAGGATTCAGTGGTTGTTGTGGAATTTAGAGACAGCTGAGTCCAATTATAAATATGGCATGGAGATGTTGCTTGTTTGCATCAAGAAAACAATGTATTATCAGGAATAATCTATTGTATTGCAGTGATTACTTCTCCAGTAGCTGATTACACAGATGAGCTACACTAATTGCCTGTTACATATTCATCTAGCCCAAGGGGCTTTGGCTTTCCGTGTGTTAATGGAAAGCCCAGTATGCTCCCACCATGCTTAGAGGATTAAAATATGATTGCTTTCTATTATTACTCTTTCTGTTTTATATAAATGCTCCTGGGAGGCCCACAAGACACCATTTTCCAATTTCAGTTGAAAATGAAAAAGGGTCATTTGTGGATGTCACTACGTAGAAAGTATAGATGACATACCTTTGGTGCAGTCATAATGTGTGAACATCCTCAGGGATCCAGCTCGTCCAGCAGGATAAGAAACCGAACAAAGTGTCCAGTGCCAAGAGGGCCCGCAGGCACTGGCAGCTCCTCTACACCCTGGTCAACAACCCCTCCCTTGTGGGCACCAGGAAGCACTTCCAGCATCAGACCACAGATAGCTTTCTGAATGGAAGCCTGAACCGCAGCACCAGGAAGGAGAGCAAAAAGGAGGCCACAACCAAGGAGGCAGAAGCCGCTGCCAGCAACTAATCACGGATGTGATCCTGATTATGCATTGGCTGCAGAGTCTCTCAGCCTCTGTCTGCATTTGGTGAAATAAGTGCATTATATCTCAGTGCCTAGTGTAAAGATATTCATCGAACCTTTCCTGTATATCTGGAGACTGGGTGTTCCTCCTGTGCTTTTAATGTTCTCCAAGCTGCGAGGACCTCAGTCTCCAGTTGGATGGAAAAGCTTGTGTGGCACTGATCACCTAGGTAAACACACTTACTAAATGTAATTTTCTAAACGTTTATGTGCTTATTTTGAGATAGAACTCATTTGCACTAATAGTCTTTAATCATGTGTTGTTTTTAACATACAGTGCCGATAATGTAACATGATGGTTATCTGAACTAAACACATGGATGCACAATCTACTGAATCATCCCTTTAAATGGGATATTTATATGAGTTAATATTCATACAAAGAGAGGGAGCAGAATGACAGCGAGAACATTTGACTATTTATGAATATAAATAATGAACTGTTGCCATACCCTGGGCAATAAATTCTCTTTTTGTTTTCAACTTTAGGCTGCACATATTGTGTAACTGGCATTAACCTGTGGAATAGAGACACTGAAATGTATATTTATTCTGTTTTAAATTGTAGATTTTTGAGTCCAGTTTTAGTTCCTGTGAAAAAAAAAATATCTTGTTTCTAATGTTCCCTGTTATTTCATCATTTGTCTCTGCATTTATATTTGCCGACTTTTCAGTGAAATTATGCACATCCGATTTTTTTCTCTTCTGATAACTGTGAAAATAAAACAAAAAGAGCAGATTTTCTCCTTCCTTTCTATCACTTGTATTGTCATTTGAGATATTAATTTAGGTCCAATTGTGTAGTGTGATCATTTTCAGGTGACGTGAACTAAACTGGACCTTAAACGAAAAATATAGACAAAGGGAGGCTTTGTGTTGATCGACGCGTTTAAACGCAGCAGTCACCATGGCTTTTTCCCCTCCTCCCTTTTTAAAAGAAAAAATATGTCATAATAAACACTTGTCAACTAAGAAAGAAGAAAATCGTGTAACAAATAGTTAATTGACAAGATGATTTTGTTTTTCGGAATCGAAATAATTATTTAAAATTGTAAGCTTCGTGCGCAGTTACAGAAGAATTCAGAATTGGATGAGCGGAAGAAAATATATATAAAAAACAAAATTAGTTAAATCAAGAAAAATCCACCAGTGTGTGTGTGTAGTTTCATATGTTTTATTAATTCCACTTACATAAAATTATATCAAAAAATCTTAAAAGGTCACGTTTGTTCTGTGTTTTCGTTTTACAACATAGTTCACAAAAAAATCACTATACATATCAAATTACAAGACTGTGAAGCCGCCAGACGCTCACTGCGCCCATTTGTTAGGACTTCATTGGAAAATGTATTTAAAAAAGAAAATTCACGTGGTTTTACATCACAAGTAGACACTCACATCTAAAGTCCTATATAGACTACACTAATAGAAAACCGCACAAGGAGTGACATGCCATGGACACGTTCACTGTAAAAAGCGAGAGAGTACAGCGAGCACCCGTCGATTAAGAGGTTAAAGTCGCACATTTTAAAGCCTTACATCACGTGAAACAACATTTCGTTGGAAAATAACCTGGAACCCGTCAAGCACGTCACCTCTGAAAGCGCAATTTCCCGTTTTGGACGCACAGTACAGCGGGCATAGCGCTGCTCTGTGCGCTGTCAGGTGCAACAGCGCCAAGCGCAAATATCATTTTGCCAAAGACATTAATCCCAGTCTTTCTCTAGTTTCGTGGACAAGACTAGCGGAGCCAGAGTGCCGACACCTGAGATGTTAAATAGCCTTTGCACAGACACACACACCGCTCAGAAATAGAAGCCCGTCCCTGATGGCAGTTTATTTAAAATGGCTTCAGAAATGTTGCATTTTTGTCCTCGTCTTTACGTCCCTAATATCAATTACATTTTGTATGCTTTTTTTTTAAATTACGCAAATCTCTCATTTGCACAATTTGCGCCCCTGCACGTGTGCGTCAGTTCTACAGTTAGGGTAAACGCTGCTGCTTTCCAGTCGGTTTTGAGGTCTGAGAAAAGATATAAGTCTGTGCTTGATTTGTAAACGTTAGTTACTCGTTTTAGCCTTACAGAAACTACAAATGTCACATGAATTCATTCACAATTGCGGTGATTGAAGGAGACTTTCTGAGGTAAAAAAGTTAATGATCCACCTTTTTTTAAAAAAAAAAAAAAATCTTACGGCGTCGTTTTTCACGTGTAGTAATGATGTGTGTGTTACCTGCTTGAATGTAGGCTACTTTAAATCAAAAATATTTTACAATATACTCGCAGCGGCCAGCGGAGCTCAGCGGCTTGGCTGCTTGTAGTTGCCGTTGATTTCCTCGGAGATGTTGACGGCCTCTGCTCCCAGCGGTAATCTGTCACTGTACTCCGAGCCAACTTCAAACTCTTCCTGGTTGGTCTTGGACGATGATCCGGGGATGGACTCGGTCACCACGCTCCCCTCAGCCTCTTCCTCTCCTTCTCTTTCCTCTCCCTCGGCCTCTCCCTCTCCCTCGCCCAACTCGCTCGTTTTCTCTGATTCCACAAAAGATGGCCTGTGATCAAAATCCTTTGTCATTTGTTTTTCCATCTGATCCGGATTCTGAGCCTTCATGATCAGCTTGTACGTTTTTCCTTGATACTTGTATAGCAAATGGCAGCAGGTGGCTCCCAGCAAGGGGACAGTGGCCAGACCCAATAGGAAAATGCTGACAACCACAATTATAAGCAGGGAGGGGATCTTCTTTCTAGTTGTGAAGACTACTTGGACTTGGCAGTCCTGCCCCCCATAGGTGAGACAAAGTGTGTAATTGGTGCCAGGCTGTAAATTATGGAAACGGTAGGAATTAATTCCTTCCTCTATTTTGGACCACTGAACCATGGAGTGCCCATTCCCTGTATTTACACAGAGGTAGAGAATGTCAAGGGTGGTCTTGCCAGATGAGGACTGGTACAGACCCAAAGGTTCCTTATTGACTGTTTCCTGGTTTTCAGATTGACTTAGATGAAGATTAGATTTGCTTTTGGGAAGCTGCAGTGGATTCAGCTGCACCTTGGCCTCCGTCTCCGATACTTCTAATGCAATAACACCAAAATCAAAGGTGTACTGCTTCAGGTCTTCCAAGCTTATGTTGAAGGCATGATTGGAGATGTATTCACTGCTTTCTCTAACACCGCACTTGCCTGCAAAACTGTGGCTTTCAGGAACATCGGTCTGCTCTGTGTCATATTTGGTTTTTGATGTTTCAGGAATGCCCTTTGTCATTTCATTAAGCTTCGTCCAGTTGACCACATTGTTTTTAGAGGTCTTAGGGTCTGCAAGCTTTTTACCAGTTGGACGCCTCTTGTCCACTTCTGAATCGAGGACGGTGTTGCTGGCTTGCTTTTGGGTGGCTGCCAGAGTCAGTTTAACACCGCTCTCTGCTTTACCTAACTCATTAACCGCAGAGCAGCTGTAATTTCCATCTTCCTTTTCACTCACATGGGGGATGATGAGAGTGCCGTTCCTAAAAACAAGAAATCGATTGTTGGTTGTTTTTTCATTAATTGGCACATCATTTATTTCTCCAGTGGAAGGCAAGGGGAACAGATAATTCTGGTTTCCTGTAGTCACCTCCCAGCTGACCTGTGGCTTGGGACTCCCTTTAGTCTCACAATTTAAGATGACCATAATACCTTCATGGAGTTCTGTGTTTTCTATGTTTGGCTGATATGTTATAGTAACAGCAGGAGGCACACAGTCCAGTTTAGGAATCTTTACAACCATGGTGCCCTTCAGATGTTCTGGGGCCTCGCATAAAATGGATTTTTCCTCAGGGACAGAAATTTTAGTTGTTGTGATCCAGTCCCTCAACCACTGCAGACTGCAGGAGCAAGTGAAGGGATTGTTAAAAATCTGCAGGTGGGACATAGAGGTGAGAGGACTGAAAGTTCCCTCGACGATGGTGGTAAACTTGTTGTTGTTAATGCGCAGCGATCTCAGGTCTTTGAGCGTGGAAAAAGCATCCTTTGGAAGGTTCACCATTTCATTGTTGTTCATTTTCAGAAGCTGCAGAGCTATGAGATTGTGCAGATCTTCCCATGGAAAGTTCACAATTTTGTTGTTGCTGATGTCCAAGTTGCGAAGCTGAACTAGAGGGGCCAGGGTGTCTCTCTCTATGGTGACTAGTTCATTGTGGGCAAGCCAGAGCGAGGTGACCTGAGTGATATTAACAAAGCTTTTACTTTTCAGGATTTTGATCTTATTGGCAGAAAGGCTTACGGTGGTAACATTGGAGGGGAGACCAACAGGGACCTCCAGCAGATCTTTGTAAGCACAGTCAGCAAACTGATGGGAAAATTTATCCTGGCAGCTGCATTGCTCTGGACAGCACTGCACAATGTCAATCACCACAGTCCACAAGGCAAGGAGCTGTAAGAACCTTCTTGCCATTTTCTGCACCTGTAAGCATCAATTAGCAGACATTAGCCAGAGATATAATGATAAAGGCATCCACTTTATCCATTACAGCAGCAGAAATGCACTGTGCATGTTTGTGTTTATTTTTTCCATATAGATTAAAATGTGCTTCCCTGAACAATTTATGCCTTTGAAGAAATTGTTTCCTGTAGCTCAATGCATAGAACTATTAGCAAAAAACGGGGCGTATATATGCATATAAGTTGTGTCATATTAGATTTCATATGATCTGCCCTGCTGTGAGCGCGTCTACGCAGGCAGGTCTGGGAAAACTGGCGCTGTCCGTGGTGTTGAAAGATCTTATTCTTGTTTTTCCAGTTATTCGAGAAGTTCCTTCCAAAAGGAGTTGCCTCTCAAAACACAATTTACCCTTCCAATGTGCGGATTATTAAAGCTAAAGCTTCGGCATTCATGCACAGATGCCTTTGTGACTCGTCACAGTTGTAATTAATCCGCGAGGTGATTGTTTTTAAAGCTTTGATCTCAAAGCTTTTCCGTCTATCTGTAATTTCATGCAGTAACTCCCTCATTAGCTTATTACTGAGTTATCTTACCTGTCCAATGTTAACTTCAATTCCTGTGTCTTATAAATCACTCTCGGAGTTTACAGTCCACGTGAAACAAGTTTAATGTTTGAAAAAACTCGAGTCCTCAGCGGCTTCGGATCCTTTCACATGCTTTGTGCAGACCTGGGAAGCGTTGATGAAGGACGGCGGAGGGATCATTTTTTTCCCGGTGAGTCGCTGTTGCAGTCCGACGGCGATTTTCCTCTCCTCCAGGAGTGAGAGCCTTTGCGCGTTCCCGTCGCTGCGGAGCGAGAAAATGATCGTGAACGCGCAGCCTCTCCCAGCCCTCTCTGTGCTATTAAAGATACAGAAGCTTCTCTTGGAGCGGTCCTCCGCCCTCAGAAAATGTATAATTTAGGATCCGATGTTTAATTTATTACTTCGACCTAAGTCTAATCTTCGACCTCATTCGCTTTACCTGCAGACCTTTAGCTCTAATTAAAGGACACATAAGCAGACAAAAGTAACAGTCTGCACACGGACCAAGAAATGTAAAGTGCAGCTGCGAGGAAAAAAAACTGCAAAAATATTTCTGCCATCAGCTGATCTGATAATTAACACATAAAGCAAAGGTGAATTCTTCCAGTGTAAGAAAGGCTCCGCATCCAGAGTCACAGTACATCTAGACCATTTGATGCCGTTATATTATAAGTGCGCCGCATCGTGAACACTGGGTTAACTTTCAGTATTTAAGTAACAAACAATTTAATTTAAAGTAGCACACAAGGTTAAGGTGAAATTTGCTGCTTTTATTTTTTATTAAACTACTTTTTTTTTTAAAGTGCGAAGGTATTTTAGCAGCTAGTCTCGTTTCTGAATTAAAATGCTTGTGCGCACCAGTGACCATCAGCCTGTTGTGGGCGTAAGAAAAACAAACAAACATTAGAAATGATAAATGTTTGAGTCTTATGAATTGGTGTGTTTAAGGAGACGGATTTCCTGCTCAGATGCCGCCATCGTCTGGTGTACTGCAGTGGTGACTCTGTTTTTGTCAATTTATACAACATAAGTCAATTTGTACAGAGCTTAAAAAGTCATACAAAAAAGTGGAAATGGCGACCACAGGAATCCAAATGCTGCATCAAGTTCTTTCGAGTTGTTTAATAGAAGAAGTTTCCAAGAGTTCTATTGTTTATAGTTTAGGGCCAAAATATGTATCAAAACACTTTGATACATTTGATGCTTTTGTTCAACTTTCAAATATATTTGGAATAATCCATTTGTTATAAAGTTTACTTCAGCCTAGTGATGCCCCCCTTCAATTGCACCAAAATACATCTATTTGGAGCCTCTGGAAATGGGAGGCTGATGATTTTTTTTAGACAGTCTTCTTCATTAAACCACCTTTCATAAGCCCAGATTTGTGTGTTGAGTCATTCTCCAATTTATCTGAAATTAGGACTTCTGGAAGCACAAACACAGACACCAGTGAAATTTATAGTAGTCCTGTTCAAGTGCTCTTAGAAGCAGCTTTATTGATTATTCAGAAAATATAAATTAAGACAAAAAGAATCCACTGGTCCTACTAGGATTCAGTTGGGAAACAAGAGGACAGATGTTGCAGCACAGTGTGAAGAACAATTAAAATTCCCCATTTACTCCAAGTCTGTGATCACACTCTAGTAACACTGCACACAGCTCTGCTGCAAAACTGGGCACCACCATAAACCCTGCTACACCCAGTGACCACAGTGGCTGCCACTAGGAACCTCTAAAGAAGACAGAGGGACCAGGGTTAAAATCCTAGCATAATATCTTAAACACTTGGAGGGGAGAAACAAATCAGGAGAACAGAGTCATAAGCTACTAAAAACAATTAATACCACCAGTGTAATAATCAGCGCTTGAATTTCAGAGAAACAACTAACAATTAGAATCACAAAGCATGAATATAAGGAAAAAAATATTACAAGCTTTGTCTTATACACAATCGATAATTTAAAAAAAGAAGGAAAATAAAAGCTCAAGCAGTTACAGGTTTAGGATTCCTGAGGAAGTGCTTTATCATTAATCTATAAAAATACAATGAAGCAACAGGTCAACTGATACTTCATTAACAGTTATTTTTCTTTCTCTTTTCTCTTTTTTGTTGCTGTTAAACTAGGTTTATGGCGTAGCTCTCACCCAGTCCCAAGTTCTCATTTATTAGTTAGTGACTCATCTAGCCTGGAAGATATTGTGTTTAGCTTCCCTATAACACACCAGCACCTACCAAAGCAGGTGCTAAAGCACTCAAAATACCTCACAGATGGTACATTTACTGGACATTTATAGCTTGGATTGTCTTGAATCCGCCTCCTTCATTGACCAAGACACTGACCTACTACACTTTCCTTAT
>VOQJ01015206.1:70464-84839 GCA_015052665.1 Apistogramma diplotaenia
TATAACACACCAGCACCTACCAAAGCAGGTGCTAAAGCACTCAAAAGAGACAAAGTCTCAAAATACCTCACAGATGGTACATTTACTGGACATTTATAGCTTGGATTGTCTTGAATCCGCCTCCTTCATTGACCAAGACACTGACCTACTACACCTACTACACTTTCCTTATGCATGGCATTAAATTTACCTAAGCACCTCCCACTAATACACCCACTATTCTCAGTGCTGCTGATTCTCCTAGGGAGCTAGGAATGACCCATACATTACCCTCATATTAACTCATATATACTTGGCATATAGTTTTGAAAGTGATTCTATCTGTGCAGAGTGCAAATGCCCATGAGTCTGCCCAAGAAAGGGCTTTTAGGCTGAGGTCAGCCCTGTGCTTATGTTCAGTTTAAGGTTGGTGTTGAATGCGCCTCAGATGCAAATTCTGTTAGATAACACTGACCCCTGCTGTAAGTGTACTGCAGTTACAGACAGGCATAGTTTAATTCTTGTCAAAGCAAACAATCACGCATGCTTATAAATATTAAGCATTGCTGCACATTTGAAAAGCCACACTTCTAAAATTAATTTTCAGTTCCCATAATTTCCTTAATCAGAGCCTTTGTTTGTCGTTGATTTCTTTCCTTCCTGGAGACTTCCTGCTGCAGAGAAAATCAACAGGAAAACCTGGTTCCTAAGGTCCATATCGGTGTTTACTCTTATCACAAACTAGCAAAAACCAAAAACATCACAGTCGCCTTATCTGTGACCTCAGACTGCACTGCCTCAGCATCCAGTCTCAGGCCTAGTGAACCCATAAGAAATGTTTATTTGAGTCTTTTATAGCAGCACTTGACTCAACTAGAGTGAGTATGTACTTAACCGGAACACGGGGTGCCTCAGAAAATAAACTGCGCCCACACAAATGACACAAAACATGAGTTCATGTAGATCCTTTACCAGAAGGACAAACCTAGCAATTAGAGCAGGTGCTGCGTAATCTCCAGCTTAAGCCAGAAACGTACTGATGTTCATTACAGTAAACCGAGGCTGACAGCAACACTCATGAGCAGCACGCTGTGGCGCTGCCACCCCCTTAACTGTAAAATGTGTGTGACGAAACTGCAGATGTGATCCCACAAAAACATTGTTTTGGGTTAAGTGGCTGTTTGGGTGGAAGGGCGTATTTTCCTAGACTGCAACAACAGGATTTGGTCAGTAAATGTGGCTGAAATACTGAGACTGCAGCAGTTCAGATATGCAGGGCCACGTTCAAAGGCGAGATTATTTGCACAACATCCACGGGGGATGTTATCTCGCATTTAGAAACAGGAAGAAAGAGGTAAACAAGATTTCCACATGAAGCTTCTAAAGCTTAGTAAATCTCAAAGGCAATCTTTCAATATTGCAAGATTTCACTCAAATGGTTGTGTAAGGATTTGTCCACACATGCGAAGTACAGTAATAGCGAGGTACACCCCCCCCACCCCCCTCTTTTAGGTAAGCAGGATGTACTCTCTCTGTGATCATTAAGAATACTGAGAAGAGATCAGGAATAAGACAGATTATGTTCAAGGTCCTTGCCGTGTTGTCAGCACTCAGGCTGAGTGCTGACGGATCAAAACCAGAACCCGCTAAGACTTAAAAAAGAATAATTACAGCTTACCTGATATGATGGCTCCTTGTGAACTGTAAATCATCATCTTCAGCCTTTTGTTTTTAATCATTTAAAATAAAGATATTTCCAAGTTTATATCACACACACACTTAATAAAATATTGAAATAAATAAAACTTTTGCGATTATAAAAAAACTCCAGCTTTTCAGAAAAATAAAATAAAATCTTCAGGATAAAAGAAATGGAGTTAATATCATACCAAAATACATACATACACAAATACATATCTCCAGGATATAAAAAGGACAGCTAAAGAGATGTATTAACTGCCTTAATAATGAAAAGTTAAATGTATAGATCTAAAAGGTACAATTGCTCTGGTATGAACCAACTTTTCATTGTTACATCAGCTCCTTTATTGCCCTAATGCAGCTTACCGAGGGACTGAAAGAATAATTCAGGTGTAGTGTGACCTTATCAGGTTCTCTCTACTGTGTGATTAAAATTAATTCTAGTGGTATTATTTAATGTTTAGTGTAGATCATTTAAAAAGTGCTATCAGTGACCTGTGTTTTTGATAAACATAATACATTCAAAATGTACAAAATATGTACATTAACATTTTCTGTTATTTAAGTAAATACCGGCATGGGTGGTCTGAGGCTGGCATTTGTAATACAATTCTTTGAAGTTATACAGATTACCCCAAAGGTCTATTTAAACATGCATGTCCTTCACTACATCCTGTGGTCTTCCTCTTTTCAGCTCCTTTATCTAGTATGTCCACTATTTCTCCTCTGCACATATCCAGACCATCTCAGTGTCTTGTTCCCGTCCCTCTGATACACTCGTTTCTAATCCTGTCCTTTCTGGTTACTCCCAAAAAGCATCCTGGCTTTTTGTCAGTGTCACCGTCTCCAAACCACACATCATAGCAGGTCTGCTTTGGGTGGTTGACCCCAGGTACACATCCACTCCTTGCATCTTCAAGAAAAACTCTCCCACACACACACACACACACACACACAACTTAAACACAATCTACAACACTACAAACAGAGTGTTTTTGACTGACCTGGTCTGTGACTCAGACTTATTCTAGGCCTTTTGCCACATTTTTCTAAACATTTTCAATGTACATTTTTCAAATACCTCTCTAACCACTGTTACCAAGAGGGCTGAAGAAAAGGAAAATGCCTAAAATTATATGACACATTTAACTTTTCATTCATCCCATCCATCTATTTTCTTCCCCTTATCTGGGGCCAGGTTGCGGGTAGAAGCCCAGACCACCTCCTCCCCTGCTACCTCGTCTAGCTTGTCCGGGGCGGCCACAAGGTGTTCTCAGGCCAGCCGAGAGATCTAATCTCTCCTTCATGTCCTGGGTCTGCCCCGACACCTCCTCCTGGTGGGACATGACCAGAATACCTCACCCATGAGGTGCCCAGGAGGCATCCTAATCAGATGCCCAAACCACCTCAACTGGCTCCTTTCCATGTGGAGGAGCGACTGCTCTACTTTGACCCAAAAGATATCACTTCAGCTTGCACTTAGAGCTAAACCGCACCTACTTACTGGATAAAGGTGATCTGTCTGCGGCCGTGTTACTGGAAAAGTTGTCACTCACAATCAACATAGCTTAATGGTGTTGTTCACTTAAGATTTATGGTCATATGTGGAAGAACTCCCTCAGCTTTCTTTTTATATCTTCCATTTCCTTCATTGTGTTAAAAGGAAGTGATCAATGAAAGGGTTTCACACAGCATGCTCAGATCTTTGAAGTGCTATCAATCCAGTTGTTAAGTGATGATGTAGAATTCAATTTCTGGGTCCAAACTTTCCTGTGTTCAATATGCCGCAATGCTGTGTCCCTCATTGTTTTGACCGATCTGAATGTAATAGAAAACAGCACTTTCGGGGTATTTGGACCTAAAGCATAAGACCGGATAGCCAGTCAGACCATTCAAGGTGTTGTGTTGCTGACCAATTGTGCTGCCACTTTCTTTTTCCCTTTCCCAAAACCCCTTCCTGTTCTAGCCTCCCTTTGTAACAATAAACTTGGCTATAGAAGGCTCCTGTGGAATCCAACACTTTTGCCAGTCACAGCTTTGTTACCAGGCATGAAATGTTGATGCTGCAAGTTAAACTGAGCTTTTGCACAACAGAAAGTCTGCTCAAAAAGAAATTACTGTGACAAGTAGCGTGATCCAGGCCATCTCTGGAAAAAGAGCCGGTGCAGCGTTTCGTTCGTCAGGTCTATTGCTTTTCGTGCATTTCTTTTGTTCTTGGCTCTCTATAAGCTCATATGTTCTCACCACTTTGGTGTAGTCTTTCTCTTTGGAAATACAATCGTATTTGCCGTAGTTCTCCTGTGACATGGAAGGGATGAGGTGCAGACAGTTGGTAAGCATCTGCAGACAAGGCCTGCCTTGACCTTTTCCCTCCCATGTATACTCAGCGTGATAAGAGTCAATAGGACAGGACAGATAAAAAGGCACATCCAGGGGCACTGAATGAACTGTCCTCAGATGCAGTGATGACGGTGAAGTTACTGCACGTTTAGCTCGGTTTCTTGGTTCTTGCCCTTAAAAACAGGAAGAAAGAAATATTAGACTAACTTTCTTCTTGCAGTGTATAGTAAGATGAATAAATGTCTTAGTTACCTCCTACTGCTGAAGGGCATACACTTGTTTCTCCATTCATAATATTCTGAATCCCCCCACTGGAAAGAAAAACAAAACATGTCTCAGTGAGTAATGTTTTAGCAAGATTTTTTTATTCCTTTTATCAATGTCAACATCTCGCAATTCCATTAAAAGTATGCAAAAGTATGCAAATTTCTGTACTATTAAAAGGGATTGTGCAAAATGCACTAAATTGCCAAAAGTCATAATAAACTTTTAGTGGTATTTGAACAAAGTGGAAGCGATTGGGAATTATACCAACTCAGCCACGAAGTGGTAGACCACGTAAAATGACAGAGTGGCAGTGAAGACGTGTTCTCCGGAGTGAGATGTCACAGGCTAGTAGCATATAGACTAAGAACTGGATGTCACTCAAGTTCTTATGCATGTAAAGGTAGATAAGACGATACTTTTGGCAATTTAGTGTGTAATAAGAAAATGTGCATTGGTAAGAATGCCGCTCACACTTACGTGACATTCGGTTTGCATCCAAATGTAGTCCAGGCACAGTATGGATCTCGAGCCAGAACACATTCCTGGCAAGAGTTGTTGTACACCTTACAACTCTGGAGGTCCACAGCAGATATTCTCTCAGAAAACCCCACAATTAATGTTTTCTAAGCAAAGAGAGACAAAAACCTAAAATTACTTTAAACCTGGATTCAAATATTTTTCAGTGAACTGCCGACATAACACTGACTCAATTTAATGAAAGTAACTGTGGGGATTCACTGTTAGCAAGCAACTGCCTATTGGTACATTTACCAGGTACTGAGACACTTGAGCTACCATTTTTATACATTTGACATCCACTTTACCTCTCCGTTAAATTCACTACTGCTGTGCATTCACCTACATGTTGGTACATTTGTCTTTCTCCTGGTGCTAGACAACAAACACACACAATGCTTATCAGCTTAAAATAACCATCCGGTGAAGATGAAAACCAGAGCAAATAGAAACAGCAACGTCGAGCTCTTGTTCCCTGGAGATTTCACAGTAAGTTGTGCTGACAGCAGCTGACAGAAACACTGATGCCAGCACTGCAAAGCATTACATTTAGAATGGCACTTTAAATGAACTGTACCTTTTTAGAGTCAAGCTTCATCGACTGTATGGTTGATGCGTTGGAGAGCTGTGTTTCAGAAATAATAAAAGGCTCAGAGCCAGCTTCCAAGACTTTATGGATCTTCCCAGAATCTGTTGGAACAGCAATTCGATATCTTATTATTGTGCAAGTGATACCTCTGGTTAGACATTTTTAGCCAGCTGCTGCCAACACAGATAGGAGACAATGCATTAACTACAAGGTGAGCCAACTGAAAGGTAAAGAAGGCACTAATGTGTTGTTAAACTCTGACATACCAGTAGCTAGAAGCAGAATGTTATAAAACTGATGGTCTGCAGCCTGAACTCTGTCCACAACTATCTTGGTGTAGTTGTTGGTGCTTATATAAAAAGGAGCTTTGGGATCCAGGGAGTGAACCCAGTCGGCCATTTCTGGGTAATCTTTTACAATATTGACCGTGGCGCGTGGCAGAGCCTTGCTGTTCTTGGAACACTGAAAAATAAATGTAAAAATAGTCTGCATACTGTTTGAAATGCAAAAATAGATAGCCTGAAGATGTGTAGCACAGTTGGGACAGGGTATACAAAAACAAAGGCACCCAGGAGAGCTGAAAAACAAAGCAACATTCAGTAATTGTGCTGTAACTGCACTACAATGAGAGGAAACTCTGAATGCACACAGGGCACTCAGTCATTCCACCACTACAGTCTCTATGATGGAAACTATGAATGTGCTGATGTATTCACACACACACACACACACACGTTCCCACCCATTTATGTAAAAATGTTTTCTTTTTTTAAAGCCATGAGTTGCACTCAGGCACGTGATGTAAAATAAACTGCTGAGATTTCATGTTATTAAACGAAAAAAAGAAATCCAAAAATAAAATCATTAGAGGAAGTTTGCTGTAAGTTCTGTTTCCATAAAGTAGCATAGCAACATAATAGAATTCTTACCGCTCCTGGCCTTGGTGTGGGAACTTCATTGTTGTAGCCCTTGAAAGATGAATTCTCAAATATTTCTTCAATCATTTGTATTGAATAGATGCAAACTGCTGTAGCATTCCTAGAATTGAAATTAGAAACAAAGGTTAACATAGATACTATTATTGCTGCAGGATTTTTCCTCCTCTCTCTTTTTTTGTTTTGATAATCTGTAAATTACTGCCCCAGACAAGGGACTGGAAGAAGGCAACTCCCTTTGTAATAGGGCGGGTATACAGTATGACTAAGCCTAAAATGATGCAAAGATTTATATGTTTTTTGCAGCATGAGGCTTAAGATACAAGAGACTGTCATGTGTACATGCAGCTTACATGTAGGTTCTAAAAATGAAGGAAAGGGGAGGTGTCTACCAGCTGCTCGTGAACAGGGCGTAGACCCTGGTGTCTTGCCAGTCGTCGGCGTGCATCACATAAACATCTTGGAGACGGTTAAAATACAGAGACTCCCCTGGAAATCCACACACAAGGCGAGCCTTGAGAAAAGACGTCCACATGTTCTGGAAAAATCGTTTGGATCCACCTTCATCTGTCTGAAACACGATACCAACACATTATCTCAAAGAGGACGCTCATTCATTCTCCTTCAACTCTCGGTCATTCGATAAATCTGACATTATATCCAGCATGAAATATGAAAACGAAACACCTCAACGCTTTCAGGGTGAGTCTTGTTCTGCGCAGGTGTCAAATGGGGATTTTCAAAACAAGATTCCAGCAAAATGAAAGCATCCCAGGCTGGTGATAGCAAAGAGATGAACTCTGATTTGTTGATGTGGGAGTTGGGCCAAAGAGCCACATAGCAGGAGATGTTTGTTCTGCTGAATCTGTGAAAATTTACCGTATCCTATATAATACTCACAAAACCACTTTGCCCATTGCATTTCCACCTCTTTTTGTTTCATTTTTTTTTTTTTTAAATCACAGTGCAAATATTTGCCAATAATGGTTTTAAACTAAACATGACTAAAACTTTTTGGATGAGTAATGTGACATGCTGACAGAAAATACTGTGTGAGCATATTAACTTCCCTTATAAAAATGTAAAACCCAACGTCAACATCGAGCACTTCTGAGCAGGCAGATTATACCAAGAAAATAGTATTGATATTATTCACAATCACCACCTTTACTATATATTCAGTACCACGGACAGTGGTACCATTACATGCGACACTAAGTGGATGTTCGGTTTAAAGAAAATGAGAAAGTATTGACTTGTCTTAAGTTGTTTTCTTTTCGTTCATGAATAACGTTGTGAGACATGAAGCTGGTTAATGGTTTTTCAAAATAAATTCACAGTTTGTGTGTTCATTCGGCCGCGACAGTCCTCATTGGTGTGTTCAATATAAAATTTCCCTGAGGTTAATTTTAGGCAGCCCATACTGTTGAAGTGAAAAGCATATTCTACATAAGTAACGTTTTCTTTTCCAACTTTACAGCTGTCTTGGTGTAGTGACTCATGTTATTGTCACACATATTGAAGCAATAAGACCTCGCCTTTATTTTTCACTTATGATCACGTGGAGCACATGTGCGTGTGTGTGTACACGTAGCTGACCACAGGAAGACTACAACAAATTTAAGTACTTTGGCAGAGCCTTTCAATGATGCAAAATGCAGTCAGTCAACTTTATCCATTTTTAGAGGAAATGTGATTGAATGCCACATTCAAAGGTGGGTGTGGTGCAGCCCATAAGGACTGGGTGTAAATGGTTCCAGAATGAGAACAGTTTATAAGCAGTAGAGGGGAGCTTTTGCTTCCCCCACCAGTTAAAAGATTAGTCCTGTCTGGCAGCTGCCCACCTTCAATCCACCTTCCAATTACTTGAAAAAGATTTGCTTATATAATTATCCGTGATACTTATGACTGTTCCTAATTACTCAAAGAGTAATTGAGCTAAAGAGGATGTTTAGAAATTCAACAGTATGCAAATCTGAGCTTCAGTGATGTTAGCTCAGCCTTCTTCACCATACCTTACAAACTCTGGCAACCCTAGATATCAATGGGTCAGCCTCTCGGTTGCTGTCTGAGTTCTTCTCACGGAAAAAGATGTAAATTTTCTCATTGTCAGGGTCATCCTTCCGTGGTACCCATGATGCAGAGATGAATGTGGGCTCTGAAAACATTTACCAAATCATTTCATCAACATCAAACCTGCACCAAAGCATAGTTACCCTGCAACAGGGATAAACTTTGAAATCACAAACATTCTGCTAATCTAGAATAACTGTGGTTACCCTAGACTGTAAGGTATTTATTCACCTGAGACCCAGTTGTCATACATCCAGACATTAGTCCTGCTGCCTGCTTTTCTTCTGAAATGCAGTGCACTTCCATCAGCATCCAAAGGAGCTGCTGCATACAGATCTCCTTCTAAAAACAGCAGACAACACATTAAAAAGGGGAGGAAATGTTGAATTATTGAGTAGATTTGTTTGGAACTAGTCTGGCTTGCCAGGTGTGCAATTAAATATAACATGAAACAGCTACATTGGTCATTATTTAAATCTTGAAAACATAGTCTACAAAAGTCATATGCAACATACCCACAGTGAGTGAAAGGCAGTTCTGAGTGTAGACAAATGGAGAAATTCCAGTCCCATCATGACTATCTACTATCTCAAGAGACTGATTGTTCACTGAAGGACACTGCAGGGTCACACGGAGAAGACACAATATAGTGACGTTATTTCAAAGACAACTGGTGGGAAGTAACAAAATACCAGGCACCCAACACCCTAATGAAATTAAAATGAGCTCAGGGTGTCCATTTAAAGTTTAACAAGAAGCTCCATGCTTAATTGGCTTTGCTCTGCTGTCTGTTGTACTAGTTTCAGCTTCTATTAATGGTTGCAGAGCTGCAGAACATCCCACATTTGTGTTTTAATGTTTAATACATTAAACCATTTTTGTAAGCACTCACAAGTAGCAGACACTGAGGTTTCTCTCCATTTGCGCCACAGACAAACAGGTTATTCTGAAACTTCTCAATGACAGTGATGACATTTTCACAGGGACCCTATAACACACAGATCTTTGTTATGCAAAGATATTTCATTTTGTACAGTGTATTATTAGCGTGTGTCTGTTCACTGTAATCACTGACCTCTTGGCATTCCTGTTGCCCCGATGTATTCAGATGAAATTTCTGCTGAGACATAAATTGTAGACAGATTATCCATGACTTCACTAAACTTAAACATTTCAAAAACACCAGAGGCATCTGAAGTAATCAAAAGCAATTAAACAATCCACCAATTAAGAGTTCTGCCCACTCAAACATCTGTATGACAGATTTTTTTAAAGGAAAACTAAACTGTCTCCAAAACTACAACCACTTCACTTGATTCAAGTGTCTTCTTAATTCACTCCAGCTTCTCTTCCCACAGCATGACATCCATTAACGATGTTGAGACTCAGCTATATCTTCTTGTCAATAATCATTTACTTATTAATAATTTAGCATTTAAAGAAATGCCTCGAAGGTTTTGGGTTATCGTATATACACTATTATTATGCCTCTAGCTGCTAATCAGCATTGAAGCTATGATGTATAACTTTACAAAGGCGTGTCTGGCAGCAAGACTGTTAATGACTGAGCTATCAGAGCCATCTGTTGGGTCTAAAAACGCCAGCTGCCACAGCTCCCCTGTTAAACCTCACAGGATAGGGAGAGGCGGCAAAACAAAACACACGAAAAAAGTAAAAGAAATAAAGTACAAATTCAAAATCTGTTAGTCCAACCCACCTCTATAATGTGAAAATCATCCACATCAAGTTTTAATATAAAATCAGTGCCTCCAACGTAAAGTTCCTCTGAGTCCTCTTCATAGAATAATACACTATGATTCTGAATCATGTGGTATTTAAATCCAGCACTGATAATATCTGTGGGGGGAAAAAACAATCAACAATTATGCTTCAGCCCGCATTGTGCGCTTACGTAGGGGAAAAAATTGAATTCAGTCTTGAAGGTGTCTGAATACAAGGTCGATGAATGTTGCTATAGAAATTTCTTTCACCAGTTTGATTTACTGTGAAGATTAGAACAAGTACCTTTACTCAGAAGTCGAGGAGTATTTTTAGATCCGAGAGTCGGCGTATCCTTCAAACCAGCTGAAAGGGCCGGTTGCAAATCCTCCACAAGCAAAATAAAAGAGAAAAGAAAATACCTCATACTGTCCGTTAACTGCTGACCTGCACCGTACGTGTTGTCCTCAGGGCTGATTAGAAACGCTGTAGCTGTGTCCGCGGTCTATATAGCTTCCTGAGCGAACCTAACCAGCAGCCACGCCCACACATATAAATTTAAATATGTGAGCAACATGCATTATCAATTGATTAAAACTATTCTTTGTTTATTAACGGGATATGCCTTACCTATCTAAATAAAAACATTTATTCTGGTCGAATGAGGAACGTTATTTATTGCTCAGGGCTGCGAGCGTCGCCAGAAAAAGCAAGGACGTAACCCTGCGCGGTTACTCTCTTAAAGTGCGCGCCTTTTCACCTTGCTGTAAATGCTGTAAAATCGATTGTATCTTTCAGATATTGTCATACTGCAATATGACATGACTGTAATCCTTTTAACACCGCTAACCTTACTAAAAACTTGCCTAAATCCACCTTAGTGGAAACCGAATCCAGTACACAATGATCTTCCACTCTTCCATACACAGGTTCATTCTAGGAGCTTTGTGAGTGTAGGGGAAAAAAACCCTCATAAAGTTCTCCAATTTTAGTTTTTAAAAGATTTTTTCCCATTTGAAAATTATACTTTGTCACCATCTTTGCACTTGGAATTTTGCCATAAATTTCCAAATGGGGATCTTTTCAGGGCACAGTGTCGCGGTGCAGCACTGTTTCTGTACAGCAAGAATGTCTGGGTTTGAATCCACCTTGGCCCAGGCCTTTCTGTGTGGAGTTTGCATGTTCTCCCCATGTTTGTGTGGGCTTTCTCCAGGTACTCCCTCGTGCTTCCTCCCACAATCCAAATACACAGTTAGTAGGGTTATGTTAATTGGTTATTCTAAATTGCCCATAGGTGTGAATGCATCCATCCATTTTCTTGTCTGTCTCTCCTCTACAGGATGCACCCTGCCTCTTCCCCTATAACAGATGGGATAGGCTCCACTGCCCCGGCGAACTTGAAAGATAAGCAGAAGAGAATGGATGGGATCCTTTCGGTGTCTCTAGATTTAACGTCCCTGGTTTCCAAGAACATCATCAAGGACAGCTCACACCCTGGCTCTGACCTGTTTGACCTGCTGCCCTCTGGCAGGCGCTACAGGTGCATCAAAGCCAGAACAAAGAGACTCAGGAACAGTTTCTTTCCCAAAGCAATAACCACCGTGAACTCACACACACTTTAACAGTGAAATTTTTTTCAGTCTGGACAATATCTATCACGCTGTAATGTGCAATATCTGTTAACCATTCACCTAGTGCAATAGTCAAAATCTGTCATATGTACATCTGTATATTTTTAGAGGTTCAATTTTATTTTGTTGTATTTTACTTATTTAATAGCACTGAATAGGAGTGTCTCCAACCTCATTGTACCTCTGTATAATGACAATAAAGGCATTCTATTCTATTCTATTCACAAACAAAAAGACAGCAGTAATATGGAATTCCAAAGGGCAAAAATCTTTTCAGACTTTTAATGTGTAAAAATAATGAACAATGTAGAGAAATAACACAGAAACCAAACAATGACATTTTAATGATAAGATAAAAACCTCGCGTGTTAAGACGTACACTACGTGTGTAATGACTCATGATAGTTCACTTGAAAGAGGAGATAAAGCACTTTAGCAATCTTTTGATTCACCCTGTTCATTCCAGAAGAAGCAGAGATTGCATTTCATATACAAATCATGGAAATACCCTAAATAGTTATTTACATACTAAATGTGGCCTAAAGCCACACTGTTTCCAGAATCATGTGTACAATCTGAGTCGGCATTTCCAGTTATGACTGGTATATATTTACTTTCTACTTTAGATGATCACATTTTTTTCCAGCACAAAATGTTGCAGCTGCAGTTCTTTCATTTCAGCTTTTTCGATTTTAGATTCTGCACTTCAACTAGCTGTTTTCTTCCCAGATCATATAAACATGGATTTCTTTGAATTTTGCAAAGGATCTTATTTGTCTGCCACTGTTTGCCTGAGGGTCGTCTCACAATAAAGCCCTACACCTCATTATAGCGGCTACATCCTCAAAAGAATCTGTAGTTGATGCAGAGCCCAATGTAGCCATTATTAAACACAAATTACAACACTACAAACTGCATGTGTTTTAAAATGTTGTGCGCTTTTTCAATATATTCAGGAAGGAAAAATGTTTCAGCATTATCACGTGTCCTAACACATTGTCCAATCAGATGCGAAGAAAGAGACGTCTTCCTGTTGACTTCCTCCTTCTACAATAATGGTAAGTTCGTGAGCTATTTCTTATTTTATTTAATGCTGTCTCATTAATTTATTCAGTTAAATTCCCGGAGTATTTCGTCGCATTATTTATAAACGTAATAATCGATTACTTACCTCAAAGACGTCGACGTTTAGTGTTGCTTCTACTTAGCATTCAAGCTAAGCTAGTAGCCTTAAATGATGGAGCTTTTTGAACCGTCTTGTGTTGTAGGAGTGCCTGCAATTATTGTAAATACTTTTATTACTGCACATTATGTGAACTTATGAGCCTCTTTGTCGTAGCGGTTCCGTTTCTGTGGAGATCTGGACTGCCCAGATTGGGTACTTGCAGAAATAAGCACATTAGCCAAAATTGTGAGTAAAAGACGTTCAGTACATAATAAATAAAGCAGTATTATGTTTCTGACACCAGTGTAGTGTTTTTATTTTTATAACGAGGGTGTTTTCTGCCCCATTAATGTAACAGTCAAGTGTCAAGATGAAACTCCTTTGTGCTCAAGTGCTGAAGGATTTGCTTGGAGAGGGCATTGATGTAAGTTGTTGGACATATTTCCACATATTGATCATATATAGCCTGTACATTTCAAACACACAGAGATCTATGGTGTCTTTCTGTCTCTTCATTTCAGTATGACAAAGTCGGAAAGCTTACTGCAGATGCAAAGTTTGGTAAGTGTCTCC
This sequence comes from Apistogramma diplotaenia, assembly GCA_015052665.1. NCBI lineage: Eukaryota > Metazoa > Chordata > Actinopteri > Cichliformes > Cichlidae > Apistogramma > Apistogramma diplotaenia. Next base: position 83,953 of record VOQJ01015206.1, read on the forward strand.
TCAGGTTCTCAGAGACATTTGTCTCTGCAGATAGAGGACTTATTTTTTTGTTTTGTTTTTTTTGATTTATGACTTTACTGAAATTATTAGACTCTCCACGAGGATGCAAGTGCTTTGTTATGGTAAACTTGCATCTGATCTTTTTCTTGCATGTCGTGAATGGTGACATTTGCCTTTTTATAATAGTAATCGTAAATATTTTTTTCTAAGAGGAAGTATACTACATTATGAAAATATAAAGTATTTATTCAACAGAATTCTTAACTAAGTAGGATAAAAATTGTCACACATTGTCCAAGCACATGCTTGGACGCTCTTCTCTGAGTGTTATCATATATTTTTATTTATTTTATGGGTCATTTGATTTTAAAACAGTGGGTCTTCTGCTGAACCATCTCAGAATTGCCTAATGTTTTATAATGATTGATGTGAGATACACACAAAGCTGTCCATTCACCCACTTCAGGCATGTTTTTAACAGTTTGACATCTGCGATAGTGTTTCAACATGAATATCTCAAAAACTATTAAAGATAAAAGTCTGAATTTTTTTACTGGCTTCTGTTACATTCAAATTGAACCAGGGTCTGCAATTTGGGGAAGATGCATCAAAAAATAGGCTAGTTAAAATGAGGACTAAAATTCAAACAGTTACAGTCATGCCCGAAAGTATTCATACCCCTGGCAAATTTTGACGTAAATTTACTCTTATTTAACCAGAAATTATATTTTTTACTGGAAACGACACAGGCATCTCCCAGGAGATAATACGATGATGTACAAGAGGCATCATTGTGGGAAAAATATTTTTCAGCTGTTAGTCACATATGAACAAAAAATGGCATGTCAAATTTGCCAGGGGTATGAATACTTTCGGGCATGACTGTA
>VOQJ01015210.1:0-33988 GCA_015052665.1 Apistogramma diplotaenia
GTGTATATATATATATATATATGTGTGTATATATATATATATATATATATATATGTGTATATATATATATATATATATATCTGTGTATGTATATATATATATATATGTATATGTATATATGTGTGTGTGTGTGTGTATGTGTCTCTGTGTGTGTGTGTGTGTATGTGTCTCTGTGTGTGTGTGTGTGTATGTGTCTCTGTCTGTGTGTGTGTGTGTGTGTGTGTGTGTGTGTGTGTGTGTGTGTGTCTGTGTCTATGTGTGTGTGTGTATGTATGTATGTATATATATATGTGTGTGTGTATATATATGTGTGTATATATATATAAAATTATATATATATATGTGTGTGTGTGTGTGTGTGTATTTATTTATTTCTTAATGTGCAAATAAAAGCACAGAAAATAACATTGATTGCAGTATTCTGATATCAGTCAGCAACATGTCATTTCCTGTTAAGGGCCAACAACAGTGCCTTGTTCACATGACAACACTAATCTGTAAGCTGAAATACACACAGGAATTTCTGACCATCATTTCTCCTTACCAGAACCCTGGGCTGGTCGATCAGTACATCAGCACCCTGTTGACTCTGGAGCAGAGCCCTACCACTCTGCCTTTGCTGGGGGTGTGTTTCGACTTCTGCTCTGCTCAAAAGGACAATGCTACCATACAGAAACACAAGGTGGGTATTTTTATTTATTTAAAAAATTTGATGGTTCATTCCAGTGTCTTTTTGTGCCTTGATGGTGTTTGTCTGCCCTTTTCAGAGTGCCCTGCTGGACCTTTATGTAAAATCAGTCCTCATGAGCAAGACGAAACCACAACAGCACATTCTGGACAAAAGCGCCTCCTTACTGCGTCACGTGTCTCATTCTGAGTTCAAGGAGATGCTGCTCCCCACCCTGCAGAAGACAATGCTCCGCAGCCCAGAGAACGCAATGCAGAGTGAGCTATTGGTCATGGTGCTTAATGCTCACCTGTTTGGGACTCGTGCAGCAAAGTAAAATAATCTTTGATGTCTTTGCAGCCGTTTCCTGCCTGCTGTCTGCTGTAACGCTCGACCTCAGTCAGTACGCCATGGATATCGGAAAAGCGCTTGCTAGTAAGGCCTCAACTGGTGCTCTTTATTTCTTCTGTAACATGATTTTAAAGCATACGTTCAGCCTGCGTGATGCTACGCTTTAGGGGGACTGTTGTGTTTTGTGTTCCAGGCCAGCTGAAAGCGAACAATGCCCAGCTGATGGAGGGAGCAGTGCAGGCTATGCAGAACTTGGCCCAGCAATGCAGCGACCCCACAGCTGTGCAGGATATTGTCACACATCTCTTCAAGATACTCGGAGGTGAACTATTTTCCAGTTAATCTGGAACACATACTTGGTTTATGCATTTGACTTTGTTGAGCTGAAGCAGAACTGTGGTGGTTGCAGGTTCTGAAGGAAAGCTCACAGTTGTTGCCCAAAAGATGAGCGTGTTGTCAGGTAAGTAATCTTTTAGATACTGAATGAACCTGACTGTTGTCCATGAGAGAAGAAGGTCATGCTTTCATTATGAATGTTGTAGGAATTGCCAGCTGCAGCCATCATGCCGTGTCAGGAACCTCCAACCAGACTCTGAGCTCTGCAGTCACTGTGATGTTCATCCCCTATTTACAACAAGAAGGTAACACACTTCTTCCTCATGTTCCTCCTACAGTCCTGTGCAAAGCCCCTCTGGAACTTGTTTTACTCTAGTTGTGACTTTTCTTCTTTTTGTTTAGTCCACGAGGGCACCTTGGTGCATGCGGTCTCTGTACTCTCCCAGTGGAGCAACCGCCTCACGGTGGAAGTTCCCGTCGCTCTGCTGGATTGGTTCAAGAAGGCGTTCACTCTGAAGACCTCCACCTCCCTTGTTCGACATGCATACCTTCAAGCAATGCTGGGGGCCTTCAAAGGTCAGACACAGGAAGATGTTATGCTACCTCTGAAATGTTTCAGCTGGCTTAAATGAAGTCAAACCTTTATTTGTCCTGCTGTCCAGGTGACACACTGGCCCAAGCCTCAGACCTCATGCCCTTGTTGCTGCAGACAGTTGAGAAAGCTGCCGCACAGAACTCCCAGCATGCTCTGCTTGCAGAAGGCGTGGCGGCATCTGTCCTTTTGAGTCGATTGGCTCTGCTGGAGACACAAACAGGTGAGGTTTTTGTTCCAGCAGCTGCTTTTTGTCTCTTATGGAGCCTGCAAGAGAACTCAAGAATAGGAAGTCACATTGGGTGTTTCTGTGCCTGCAGAGACTAAATTCACCAGCTTTTGGAACCTGATCTTGGATGAGAAGAAGCCATTATTCACAACAGAGAAGTTCCTCTCCCAGAGCAGTGAAGAAAGTAGGGACATTTTAATACCCTGTGTTATACACTTTCAAATTGCTTATGAGTGGTTTAAAAAATGCCTCGTTTCTGTTCTGCACTCTGCAGCTCTGCTCACAGTGCTGCTGCTCTGCGAACGGCTGTTTTTGGATCACGCCCACAGGCTGAACACCAGCAAAACACAGTGAGTCTGTTTTGTTTGACCCAACATCACAGTATGCTCTGTTCAGTTACAGCTTTTAATTAAAATCTGTGCTCATTTTTATTTTCACAAACCTTTGAAGGAGCTGAATCAGTTCGTTTACTCTGCATCACTGATTAATCGGGCCTGAGATAAAACTAGAGTTGAGTTCCTTTTCTTTAAGGCTGATACTGACGAGGAAAACAGATCAAATAAAAGCTTTAAATAAAGGCTTTTGACGATAGCAATAATTACCAAGAGTATATGGTGTCTGTGATAAGATGTATAAGTCTGGCTTAAATATAACTTTAACTTTAGATACTGCTTTACCTGTTGGGAAATAAATGTTTTAAAAATGTAGTGGATCACAGATACATTATACAATTTGTTCATGCTCTTGTACATATCCCTGTGGTGTCAATATCATACGGGGGGCAGGCAGTCTTTTTCCTGTATGAAGAAGCCTAATAACGGGAAATGATTACGCTTATGTAAAAAGTCCTTAAATGCAGCACGATACCTGTAATTTGTTTTGTTTGCCCACTGAAACAAACAAATCTTAAATGGAACAACTGTTCTAAAGCTTTTCATATCTGTGAACATGTAAACAGGGCAAAGGTGATGTCAAATAGATAAACGGCGAGCTGTCATTCAGAGATGAGTCCAGAAGGCCAGCTTGGCCCATAAAAATGTTTGTCCAGAATAATAGGTACAACTTTAATTCCAAAAAAGTTGGGACTCTGTGTAACTTGTAAATAAACACAGAATGCAATGATTTGCAAATCTCATATTTTATACATAATAGAACATATCAAACATATTAAAGTGAGACATTTCATTATCTTGTGAAAAAATTTTGCTCATTTCGGATTTGATGGAAGCAGCAAATCTCAGAAATTTTGTATGGAGCATCAAAAGGCTGGAAAAGTTAAGTGGTGAAAAACAAGTGGAGGAACATTTTACAGCAAAATAGTTTCTTGGCAACAGGTCATAAACATGACTGATATAAACCAAGTGTCTTCAAATACACGGCATCTACAAATTGTGTAACAATTTCAAAATAATAATCCTCAATGTAAAATGGTATCACACTATCAAATATGTTCACTGCTTGCTGTGTCATCCACAAATTCAGGTTTAAGCTCCTTTTATGCAAGAAGTGTGAACGTGACCCAGAAAAACATCCCCTCTGGACTAAAGCTCATTTAAAATGGAAAGACAAAGTGGAAAACTGTTCTGTGGTCAAATAAATCAAAAATGTAATTATTTTTGGAGACTGTGGACTCCGCGTCCTCTGGACTAAAGATGTACACAGTAGTAAACATGACTTTTTTTAAGACCTGTTGCTGCCATCAAATTCAGAATGACCTAATTTTTCTCAAAAATAAAAAAATGTTTGTATATTGAATGTCATGTCATGTCAGAAAGTTTAATGAATTCAGTTGTATTTATTTACATACACATTCACAACAATAAAAAGGTGCTTCATATAATAATGTAATGCTTTTAGAAAATTGGAGAGAAAATCCCAACAATCAGATCATCTGCTATGAGCAGCCCTCGGCTACAGTAGGAAGGAGGAGACCTCCAGCAGAACCGGGCTGAGGGTGGGGCAGCCGTCTGCAGCAACTGGTTGGGTGTGGGGGAGGGAGGAAATGGGCAGATAGATCACGAACAGCAGACAGGACAAAACCCAAACTTGCTGTCTTTGTGCAGTGTGTGTGTGTCTGTGTGTGTGTGTGTGCGCGTGCGCTCTGCTGTGCTGTGGGATAGATGCTGGAACATTTCAAATTAAAAGCCATCTAATGTTGTGTGGAACACATGCAGGTTGCGTGATTTTTACAGGTTTGTTTGCCTTCCATTAATCCCATATCACGTTAAAGATGCCTGTCCCCTTGTGTGCCTGTGCTCTGTAGGATGTATCATCAGGCCACAGTTGCAGCTCTGCTGTCTCGCAGCTGGCGCGTGAGGAAGAGAGCACAGCAGACCATCAGGAAGCTTCTCTCCTCTTTGGGTGGATCCAGCCTTGCTCATGGCCTTCTTGGAGAACTCAGAGTGATCGTCAACAAACACAAAGTACAGACAGATTTGTTTCTAACCACTGTACATGTAGTGACAGACATTAAGTTACACTTTACTGTGTCTTCTAGCCTCCAGGGCCAGCTGTTGACTCTTTGTCATTATTTCTAAAGAATCGCTTAATTGCTTCTCACTGATCATACGCTGTAAACTTTCAGGTTTTACCTCAAGACATCCTGGTGTCGGAGTCTGGAGAGCTGACCGAGCTGGGCCGCAGCTACGTGCCCCCTCGTGTCCTGTTGGATGCACTGTGTGTTGTTTGCTCGTCTGCCAGCCAGTGGGGGGATCCCGCAGAAGCAGAGAACTTGGCAATGGAGACCCTCATAGTTTCTCATCATCCATCTATAAGTACGAGAAAACAACTGCTGTAAAGGTTTTGATTGTTTGATAACCCTGGAGGTTTGTTGCTGCTGTGCTTTGGTGTTGGTAGTGTTTGAGTTGTGCTTCACTCCATGTTTATCTTTTTCAGTGAAAGCTCGCCGTGGCCTCTGGCCTGTTCTCCTCTCCTCCATGAACTTAAAAGCTGAAGAGTTTATAGAAAAGAACCTAGAGGCTATTTTGCCACAGCTGCTGGAAGTCAATGCTGACAACCAGGTTTGAAACCCCTCCATGTTTGTAGTCAAACAGATATGTGTTGCCTAGTTTGTGTGAAGAACTGAAAAAAATAGTAACAAACCAGAGTGAAATAGCCTGATGTACTTAATACATGATTTGCAGTGATAATGAAGCACCTTATAAACATGCACCTCTTTATATAAATTAATTTACAAATTTACATGCTGGTCTGCATCTAAAAAGGAACCTTTCTTAGGCCTTTTTAAAATGTCAGATTAAAAGCAATAAATGAACTTAACTACAAAAACAACTAACACAAATTGCATTGTTATTAAATGAAAGAACTTTATCTTGATGTTCTCATCAGTCGTCCATAAACGTCACTGAAAGTTATCTTAAAAAGGTCTTGTGATGTCTTTAATTTAACATGCTTACATTTGTAGACTCCCTGGTTACATCTTACTGTTGAATAAGGTGATTAAATTTCTTTTTTTCTTTCTCCTCAGGCGGTCAGAAATGCAGTGGGCTCCCTCTCCAGCCTCTCTCCAAATAAGCTGTTGCCACGGGTGATCACTCACATTACTGAAGGGCTTTCCAAACCCGCACTGCTTCAGGTCACCAGGGAGGAGTATGCCATCATGTTGACTCCTGAGGGAGAACTGTATGACCAGAGCATTATCCAGAGGTAAATGCACAGCTTCACCTACCTACAGCTGAACTGAGCTTCATCTGTGGGACCTTCATTCACTCCTGTTTCCACTCTGCTGCAGTGCCCAGAAGGAAAACACTAAGAAAGTAAACATGAAGAGAGAGAACAAGGCATACTCGTACAAGGAGCAGATCATTGAACTGGAGTTGCAGGAGGTAGATTAGAATTATCAGGGGTTTTTTGTTGGGGTCTTTAAGGATTTTAGTGTCTGAAACTATTTGAATGTGTTCATTTCTTTCCTTTTGATGTGACAGGAGCTAAAGAAGAAGAAAGGTATCAAAGAGGAAATCCAACTAACCAGCAAACAGAAGGAAATGATGCAAATCCAGCTGGAAAAAGAATCTGCGACTCGCAAAAAACTTCAAGAGGTAAGGAGCTCTGAAGTGTAGGTCCACTAAATCAGATTATTTAAAAAGTGTTGCAAGTGTGGTATTTGCAAATCCTCGTTTTGCTGTTCACAGATGGATGCGGAGCTGCAGAGTGTAGTGGGTCTACTCGAAGCCACTCTGAAAGAGAGTCCTGCTCAGATCACCAGGGAGCTCCCTGCTGTCCTCCAGGTCCTGATGCCCCTGCTGCACTCCCCCCTGGCTGCTCCATGCATCCAGCAGGTCTTCTTGGATATTGGAGTATGCCTCATGCCCAAGAACCTTCACCATCTAGGTACAGTGTCTGTCCTAGTGTAGTTTTAATACACACAGCTCCATTCCTGGCGTCTCAGTTTAAAATCACTGAGGGTTTCTTTCTCCCTTCCAGCTGTACTTGTAGGTCATGTGACTTTACGGTTGCTGAAACCTGAGTGTGACCTGGATAAAGCCTGGGAACAAGAGGACCTGGATACAGCTGCTCAACGCACCGTGCTGCTGCTGCACAATCACACCGTCCCACAGAGAGAGGGCAAGACTGCCGGTGAGTAACAGGAAACGTCACGTTAGACATCCAACTCACAAAGTGAAACAACACAAAATATATGAATAATACAGTTCATAAATCTGTTATCCAATAACAATAACAATTATCTTAAAAGATGAGAATAAACTCCAAAGAACAAATAAAACTAAGAAAAGAGAAGCATGCCACAAAGGAGATCAAAGAGAAAATAAATGATGTAGCAGGCTAGTCCATTTTGCCAACATTTCATTGCAGCAACACAAAATTGTACTCAGTAGTTTGTATGACCCCCACATGCTTGTGTGCATGCTCGACAATGTCAGGACCTGAGACAACAGAAGGTGTCCTGGGGATCTGCTCCCAGATCTGAACCAGGGCTTCACTGACCTCCTGGGCAGGCTAAGGTGCAACCAGGCAGTATCATATGGACTGGAACATAATGTTCCAGAGCCGTTAGGTCAGGTGAGCATTGGGGCCTGTCAGTGGTATCAATTCCTTCATCCTTCAGGAACTGCCTGCATCCTCTTGCCAGACGAGCCCAGGCATCTGTAGAGCTCATAGATTTTTGGCAATATAGTGTACAGTGTGAAAGACCCACACACAAGCAGCAGCTGAAGCTGGCTGCAGTAAAGGCCTAGTGGAGCAACTAAAGGGAGAGAAAACATTTGGCGATGTCCATGGGTTCGAGAGTTCAGGCAGACATTGGCTGCAAAGGTTTTTTTCATCCAACTATTCAAAAGATCTCTTGAATTGAAGCTGAAAGTTTGCACTTTAGTCAAACATTGATCATTTAATTCACCGTCCACTGTGGTGGCACTCAAAGGCAAAACTACAAGAATTTTGTCTTTGTTTCAATAATATATTTGGAGAGCATGATACGCTTCTGTATGTGGCAGCTTGATGAACAAGTCTGGGTTTGGTGAATGCCAGAATAACATGAGCAGCCTGGCTACATAGTGTCACCTGTAAAGTTTGGTGAGGGAGGATGAACACTACGGGGTTGTTTCTCCTCAAGCTGCTTTATTTTGTACGGTAAAGACCCTACAATCTTGTGATGGGATATCACTGACCACAATGCCAATGAGTCTCTGACCATATCCTTCTTGAAGAAGTGCTACTTCATTTATTGTGAATTAAAGAGAATGTGGTACAGCTTTTATCTTTGACCTCAGCCTTTATTTAGATCTCACTTAACACATAAAGTTGTACAGCTGCGTCTTGTTGTGGTAATCTGTACACAGACTGACAGAATAACACCTGCAGTTTGTTTAAACCTGCACTCATGGTAGCTCCTCTACAGTAGGACCACATTTTGCCACAATAAGAGACGAGGTGAAAACAACCGCAGCCATTGTCATTGTCATGGCTGGTATCTTAGAGTATCTGTGCTGGCTCACTGACCTCTTATGTGGTTTTATATTTTTTTTCCGTCAGATGTGGCTCCACTATCTGCTCCTGCCTTCTCCTTCTGCTTCCCTCTCCTCAATGCTACACTCAGGGAGTCTTCAGGCAGCACTGAGGAGAAGGAGAACATAATGACCAGAGCGCTGCAAGTCATCACTGAACACTCGCATCTTCGGGCTGACCCGAACAGTGATGACATTGCCATAGATGAGGTACAGACAAATGGCTTTATTGCATTTTGTGTGTGGTGTCTGTGATCTGCACAGATGAGTATACAACACCAGATGATATTACTTTCTGCAGATGAGGAGATATTCAAAGCCTTTGCAATTTTATGTTGAGGAGCATTAATTTGAAAGTGTTCCACAATTTGTAGATACCATTTTTGCAGATTGGTGAACTTTATATATAACAAAGTACCTAAAGATAAAATTTAAAATAGATTCTTGGCTGTTATGTGAGGACACAACACTGCTTTTCCTTTGAGTTTGGCCATTTGTTTATGCTTGAACGATTCACAGGACAGTGATCATTGGTTTAACAAACAAAAAAGCAGTGAAGATGGTCAGGACAGGGACTGGAGTAAATGGATGAAAAGCAGCCAGTGTCCAAAGAAAAACTGAAAAACTTCAGAAAGCCTGGAGAAAAACTGATTAAGACCACTTTAAAAAATTACAAGGAAATTTGGCTCTTTGGAATATAAAGAAATGAGGGGTGGCTCGAGACTTTTGCACAATGTGGAGAATGTTTCTGTTTACTGCCTAGTTTCTAGTTCTTGTTTTCTTGTCATAGAATGGCCCGGAGCTGCTTCCACGGGTCAACATGCTGCTGCTGCTGACCAGAGTTATTTCCACTGCAACACCGAGACTCCAGGTGAGCGAGTTTGTGTATCAAAGCATTTGTCTTTGTCCAGAATAATCTGATTTTAGATGCTTTCTAGTGCTTCAGTGCTTATGTCAAATCATTCTGGATGTTGGACTTTTTTTGTTTAGCTCCATGATGTGAGACTTCTCACACTTTGTGTTTCAGGTGTTGGCTTCTCAGTGCCTGACAGCTCTGTGCGCCAGTGCTGGAGGAGAAGAGGGCTGCACTGTAGCAGAGCAGCCAGAGATAGACGTCCTTCTCAATGCCCTGCTTTCACCCTGCTTCTCTGTCCGGGACGCCGCCCTCAGGGTGAGCCTGCTGCGATCATTTCATTTTGATATTTGCTGAGGGTTGGCCTGTCCCACAACTCCAAGAATTAAGACATTTATATTCTTCGCTTTTTATGATGCAACCAAGGCAACATATCAAAACTGAGAAATGTGTGATTGTTAACATGTGGCACATCTTCTAACAGCACACTCAGATTTCAGTTTCACAGTTTTTCTGTAACACCGGAATACAGAATGTGGTTTCACATTGGCTTACAGTTTACTGACAGTGGTTTTAAGACGTACCCCTGAGATCATGCAGTGATCTCCAATATAGAACTGTCTCTTTATTTGATGCAGTGCAGCCTGACAGGGTGAAGATCATGGACGTCCCTTACATCCAGAGATTTCTCTGAATTCTCAAAATCATTTAATAATGCTGTGAACTGTAGATAATGAAATACATGTTTTCCCCCCCAAATGTTTCAGTTTTAAGATTTGATGTGTTTTCATTAATGATAAATCTGATTTAGATATGTTTTTAAAGGATTTGCAAATTCAGTTATTTACATTTCACACAGTATCCAAATTTTTTGGGAAAAGCCACACAGCATGTGTGCAGATGTTAATGGGTGGTTGTGTTTGTTTTCAGGGCCTGTTGGAGATGGAGTTTGCCCTGCCTACAGACTGCACAGAGGCCAGCGGGATGAGTTTGCTACGCAGGCTTTGGGTTGCCAGGTTTGATGTTGAGGAGGAAGGACGGGACCTGGCTGAAAAGTATGTAATACAAACTTTTAGTGCTCACCTCCTACTGAAACACGCTGGTCAGATGAAACTGAAACTGAATGTTTCCAGATGTCGATTAAATATTTTCCAGGTCACCAGCCTGTTTGTTTCTTTAATGTTCCCCATCTCTTTCATTCTGTTAGATTGTTTTGTTTGATTAATGAATTGTTTGATTAATTGACACTTTCACCATTCTGGTATTTATTTGCCATTCAGAACATCATGGAAATGCTGTTTCTTCTTTTGAAGGAGAAGGGAAACGTAAATTCACCAGTTGAACCAGTTTCTTGGCTTACCTTCTCTTCAGGCTCTGGGAGTCTCTGAGTCTGGAATTGGTCCCTGAGCTGTGCTCCCTGCTGATCGGAGACGTCACTCACCATGAGGAAGCCATCCGCTCCGCTGCAGCCGAGGCTCTGTCGAGTGCCGTGTCCCAGTACAGAGACCAGTCTGCCGCAGTGCTCGGCCAGCTCACTGAACTCTACCATCAGAAACTCTATGTAAGAACATGTCCCACCCACAGATTTACTTAGATTCTTACTACTGCAGGAATTTTAGTCTCAGTAACCAATTTTTTTCCTCCTAAAGAGACCACCTCCTGTGCTGGATGCTCTGGGCAGAGTCATCTCTGAAGCTCCACCTGACCAGTGGGAGGCCAGGTAATTAAGTCTGGGTCTTATAGAATTAGAAACAAAAAACAAGAAGAGGTGGGATTCTCTTCCTATTTTTCCAGGGAGTATTTCAGTGACTGACTCCAGGGTTTCTTCTTGTTTCAGGTGTGGCATTGCTCTGGCTCTGAACAAGCTGTCTCAGTATCTGGATGAATCTCAGGTCACACCTCTCTTTCTTTTCTTCGTTCCCGATGCTCTTAATGATCGCCACACTGATGTGCGCCGCTGCATGCTGGATGCTGCCCTCTCAGCTCTCAACACACATGGAAAGGTAATGCTTAATTCTTCTTTTTTTCTCCTCAGGTAACTGTCCTTTATGTCCTTCACAGCATCTTTTGTGCCTGCTTTCTGTCAGGATAACGTGAGCTCCCTGCTGCCAGTGTTTGAGGAGTTCCTGAAGAACGCCCCACAAGATGCCAGCTACGACTCTGTCCGTCAGAGCGTGGTTATTCTCATGGGCTCCTTGGCCAAACATTTGGACAAAAATGACCCCAAGGTCAAACCCATTGTAGCCAAGCTTATTACTGCACTCTCCACACCTTCACAGCAGGTAAAGAGCTCATTTGTCTCCCTTTCTACCCACTCAGCCTGCACTACTCCATTTCACCACATTATCTTGTTTGGTTTGTCATTCCTGACCAGGTCCAGGAGTCTGTTGCCAGCTGTTTGCCTCCTTTGGTCCCTGCCATCAAGGAGGACGCTGCAGGGATTGTTAAAAACCTGTTGCAGCTGCTGCTCGAGAGTGACAAATACGCAGAGAGGAAGGGTGCAGCCTATGGACTGGCTGGACTGGTCAAAGGACTCGGGATCCTGGCGCTTAAACAGCAGGACATCATGACCACACTAACTGACGCAATCCAGGACAAGAAAAACTTCAGACGGAGGGAAGGTCAGTATTGATTGTTCAGTTATTGAACTGTCTGGTTTTGATTCATCCTCATTATATCTGCCAAATGCCACGTTACCAGCACATCTCAGAGGATTTTTTGGGTCTCTTGCAGGGGCGCTGTTTGCCTTTGAGATGCTGTGTAACATGTTGGGAAAACTGTTTGAGCCCTACGTGGTCCATGTGCTGCCACACCTCCTGCTTTGTTTTGGAGATGGAAACCAGTATGTTAGAGAGGTGAGAGGGTCACACTGTTAACTGGATATCTTCCTGTCAGTTGTTAGAGACGTTTCCTAAAATCCTCAAGTGCCTTCAAATGATGCTGGGTTTGTGTAACGTGATCAGCCGTTGGTTTAGTAGATTTTTCTTTTTATCATATTTACCTTCCTGCTTGCTTGTCATCCCAGGCTGCAGATGACTGTGCCAAGGCTGTGATGAGAAACCTGAGTGCCCATGGGGTGAAGCTGGTCCTGCCATCCCTGCTGGTGGCCCTGGAGGAGGAGTCTTGGAGGACTAAAGCGGGTAAAGAACATCTTCAGTCACAGGGTTTCATGACAGGTCTTGAATGTAGTGATGCATTAAAATGATCTCTAGCGCTTAAGCATATCATGTTATTGTTTAAAATGTTTAGAAAAATTACAGAACAATTACCAGGTGTTTGGTTTACAGCGACTCTAACGGCAGTCAGTCTCTGTCAAATGACTTTCCATTCCTGTGACTCACCCCTATCGTCCAGGCTCAGTGGAATTATTGGGCGCCATGGCTTACTGTGCACCCAAGCAGTTGTCCTCCTGCCTGCCCAGCATTGTGCCTAAGCTGACGGAGGTGCTGACTGACTCCCACGTGAAGGTGCAGAAGGCCGGCCAGCAGGCCCTGCGACAGATCGGCTCAGTCATCCGCAACCCAGAAATCCTGGGTAAGTGACTTAGTATCATGAGGCAGAGCTGCAAACGCAGAAGGTTTGTTCCTCATAGATTATCATAAAATATGTTCTGAATGAGGCTTGTTGAAGCTGTTGTGATTGAACAACGTAAAGAAGATGATGACTTTTCTCTGCTGCAGTGATTTAGTTAGAGGAATGCAGTCCTAAATTTGAGTACTCTTTCAGGGTGGAACTATTATGCTTTACCTGCTTCCCTACTGCTAAGAATCCTGTCATATGTACATAGTTACAGTGGTGAATACTCACATTCATCATGGTCAAGGTTTCACATAATTAGGTCAGTGTATGTATCCCTGTGAACCAAATATTCACCCCAAAGCACTAAAAGCACAGTTTCAGACAGTTCTTTTGTACTCTTCCTGTGATGTTAACGAGAACCCTATTCTCAGAGCACTGAAGCTGTAGGATTAGGGATATCCATTGTTAAACTCTTGAGTGTGCAAGTAGCAGATAATCAGAAGAACATTTACTAAAAGAGCGAAGAGCTAAAATGGCTTGTTTCACAGTGTGTAAACTCAGTGGCTGCATCTGTGAATCATGTAAAATGACACTAGTAGAAAAAAAACAGGAAATAACCATAATTGATCCCCTTTAAGCATTAAAAGGTTTATCCAACAACTGCAAACCCCACAGTTAGCTGGAGCTTTATGTGCTACATCTGTTAACAGCTTCTTTAAATCACCTTGTGATGTGATGAGGTGCATAATAGAATAACACAGCATTTGATGTAATGACTTTCTTGCAAGTTACATGTGGTGGGGTTTTGCCATACTAGTAATCTCCTAGTGGAAGGTACAGCAGTGGTATATCAGATCTAACAGCTAAGTTTGCATTTCTCTTCCAGCCATCACCCCCATCCTATTGGATGCTCTCACTGACCCCTCCAGGAAGACCCAGACGTGCCTGCAGACGTTGCTGGACACCAAGTTTGTGCACTTCATCGATGCTCCCTCCCTGGCCCTGATCATGCCCATCGTTCAGAGAGCCTTCCAGGATCGCTCCACTGACACGCGCAAGATGGCTGCTCAGATTATTGGAAACATGTACTCCCTCACTGACCAGAAGGTAGGCACGGCTAAGCTAAACATCAGAGCGGTTCACTGGTTCAAACCAGTGCATTTCACAGATTAGCATTTTCTTCATGGTCTGTTTTGCTTATAGGACCTGTCACCATACCTGCCCAGTGTCATTCCGGGACTCAAGGCCTCTTTGTTGGACCCAGTGCCTGAGGTGTGTTTAGTGATGTTAAATAATGCAGGAATGATGGGGTGTGTGTGGAGCTGAAGTCATAGCTGCAGCTCTTCTCGTTGCTACTTGTCTCATCTTCCTCCTTTCTCTGATTTCATTTTATCATTCTCTTTGCTTCTTTTTCTTCTTGTCTTTTCATCTCTCATTTTTCTGTTCTCTCTTCTTTCTTTCTCTTCTTCTTATCTTTTTTCTAGCACTTCTCTTTATTGCTTTTGTGTTTTCTTCTTAACACTTTTACTTCTATTTCCTTCCTCCTTTCTCTTGTTCTTTTCTATTTAATTTTCTCTTATCTGTTCTTTTATCTCTTTATCTTTCTCTTCTTGTCTCGTTGTCTTCTTTATTTGTACTTCTTTATTTTCTTTTTATTTCCTTTGTCTTCTCTTTGTTGTTCTCTCGCTCTCGTTTTTTCTTTTCTTTATATCTCTCTGCTTAGCTTTAATGCCATTCTCGTCTGTCTCTTCTTTCCTCTTTTCCTTGCTTTTCACTGATTTTCCTTCTCTTCCCCCTTCAGGTCCGTACAGTATCAGCCAAAGCCCTGGGTGCCATGGTGAAGGGGATGGGTGAGTCCTGCTTTGATGACCTGCTGCCATGGCTCATGGAGACGCTGGCCTCTGAGCAGAGCTCTGTAGATCGCTCAGGAGCTGCACAAGGTTGGTTCTTCTCCACGCTGCCCTCGTGTTTCTGATTTGTGCTTAATGCCATTAAACAGCTTAGTGATTTGTGTGATGGTCTTTTTCAGGTCTGGCTGAGGTCATGGCAGGACTGGGAGTAGAGAAGCTGGACAAGTTAATGCCAGACGTAGTGCAGACTGCCAGCAAGGTGGACATTGCTTCCCACGTCAGAGATGGCTACATCATGATGTTCATCTACCTTCCGCTCACTTTTGGAGATAAATTTACTCCTTATGTTGGTCCCATCATCCCTTGTATTCTGAAGGTACTGACTACTAAGAGTGACATTGCTTTTTTTGGGGTGATTAACTTTGTTTTAGAGAAGTGAATAAGGATAAAAATGCCTTTTTTCTACTGATCATTAGAAAAGACATCACTTCAGCAGACAGTCATGCCTCTCTCCGTGTATCATAGAGTAGCTCGTGTTTCGCTGCAGCTTTATCCTCCCTCTCATCCACCAGGCCCTGGCTGATGAGAACGAGTACGTTCGAGACACAGCGCTGCGAGCTGGCCAGAGAATCATCAGCATGTACGCTGAGACCGCCATCGCGCTGCTGCTTCCTGAGCTGGAACAAGGACTGTTTGATGACCTGTGGAGAATCAGGTCAGATAAATGCACAGGCAATGTTGGTGGTTTAAGAAATGTTCCTCAGAGCTCCCCACTGTGGACTCATGCTCTTGTCGGTTTATAGGTTTAGCTCTGTGCAGCTGCTTGGCGACCTGCTGTTCCACATCTCTGGAGTAACAGGAAAGATGACCACAGAGACCGCCTCAGAAGACGACAACTTTGGAACTGCTGCATCTAATAAAGTATGAGGCTCTGTATTTTTCTCAGGAGGCTCTGTACAGTTACGTTATTCAAAGTGTGACATTGGTTTGTTTTTGAAAAATGTTTGCTGATCTTTGACCCCTCCCCTCCCAGGCTATCATTTCTGCTCTGGGTGCTGAGCGTCGTAACCGGGTCCTCTCAGGCCTCTACATGGGCCGTTCAGACACCCAGCTAGTGGTTCGACAAGCTTCTCTCCACGTGTGGAAGATTGTGGTGTCCAACACCCCCAGAACTTTGAGAGAAATCCTCCCAACTCTCTTCACTCTCCTGCTGGGCTTCCTGGCTTCTACCTGTCCAGACAAAAGAACGGTAATGCTCGTTTTCTTTAACTCTGTTTATGATCTGTTTGTGATTGTCAGCAGGGTTTGTTTTTTTTTTAGTCTTTCTTGTGAAAGTACTTACGTAGAACTCTTTTTCTGGGACGTCATTGGCGTGGCTTTAGATTGCTGCTCGGACACTGGGGGATCTGGTGAGGAAACTGGGAGAGAAGATTCTCCCTGAGATCATTCCCATCCTGGAGGAGGGGCTGCGCTCTGACAAGAGTGATGAGAGGCAGGGCGTCTGCATCGGCCTCAGTGAGATCATGAAGTCCACCAGCAAAGACGCAGTGAGTCACGGCTGTCGTAACACATGTTTCTCTGCAAGGTTAAGATTAGTGATTACAGCTACCCGGCTTGGATTAGATGAGCTCCCACAGCAGGGGAACCTTTAGGAGGATTTTGTTCATTACGGACCCCACTGCTTTTCACATGATTCGGAGCTGTTCTCCATTTTGTGGTCTTCCCTTAGGCTGAATATTCTAGCAGACTTGAAGACTTATTAATCTGGTGTTGTTTGTGTTGCAGGTGCTTGTTTTCTCTGAGTCACTGGTCCCCACAGTAAGGAAGGCTCTGTGTGACCCTCTGGAGGAAGTCCGAGAGGCCGCAGCCAAAACCTTTGAGCAGCTCCATGCAACCATCGGTCACCAGGCGCTGGATGATATCCTGCCTACCCTGCTCAAACAGCTGGTGAGGGAACGAGGACACAAGTGTAGTATAAAATCCCTAAAAGATTTAGAAGCTTTGCAGTCTAGTCTATATCTCATACTGATCACGTTTTCCCAGGATGATGAGGAAATGGCTGAGTTTGCTTTGGATGGCCTGAAGCAGGTCATGGCGGTGAAGAGTCGCTCTGTGCTGCCTTACTTGGTACCAAAGGTAAAACATCACACTTTTATTTCAGACTTTTGTGTCATGTTGTACGACTACAATCCTGTGTTCTCTGTGCTTCTACCAGCTGACTGCTCCTCCTGTAAACACCCGAGTATTGGCCTTCCTGTCTGCTGTAGCGGGAGATGCTTTGACCCGTCACCTCGGGGTCATCCTCCCCGCGCTGCTCTCCTCCCTTAAAGGAAAGCTAGGAACAGAGGATGAAGCGCAGGTACAACCAGCATTCACTAGTTATAATAGCTACTCCTTCTGTTGTGTTTGAGCTTTTTGTTTTGTCTTAAAGAAACTTCAGTCAGATTTTGTACTACAGCACTCAGGAGTTACAATTCGTATATTCATATAACACACTTGATTCGCTGTTCTCTGCTCCCATTGAAAGGCCTTTATATTGGGGTTTATTTTATTTTTCTGACTTTGGGTCTTTTCAAAGAAAATTTGTAACCGTTTAAAGAGTTTTCCTGACGAATACTTGAACACTACAATAAACTGTCTTGGCCTGCTGTCAGCACTTGGAAATTTCAATTTGACTCTGACTCTGTATTTTAGATCAGTTGGAGAATTAAAATCCTTCCTGTCTGCTAAGACAGTACTTTTATTTCTTCTCATCTTCATTCAAACTGCAGCAGCAGGTGCACCAAGGACACCACGCCGCCCCTGTACAGGACAGATTTTTAAATCTTTTCCGCTTTTAAAACTTTGAGCATCACCAGGTTACAGCTTTCACTGTCCATCCCATATTCCACCTCAGGTCTGCAGTTTGTTGGAAGGCTCCCTCTCTGTTAAAACCCATCAAAACATCTAGATGTTGTTTGTTTTACTTGCTTTTATCGATTCCTTTAATCTTTTTAGCTATAATTTTACACTAAATCCCGTATATTTTAAATTTCCTCTTTGAATGATTTGGATGGGCACTACTTTTCCTTTGCACCAGGAATTGTGCAGCTGTCAAACAGTGATCCTCTCCGTGGAGGATGAAGTGGGCCAGCGGATCATCATAGAAGACCTGCTGGAGGCCACGCGGGGAACTGATCCTGGCCTCAGACAGGCTGCCGTCACTATCCTCAACGCCTATTTTGCTCGCACCCGCCTGGACTACAGTGCCCACACACGCACGCTGCTATCAGGCCTCATCCGCCTTCTTAATGATTCCACCCCAGAGGTTCTGTCTCAGAGCTGGGACACCATCAACTCCATCACCAAGGTGTGTTCATATGAAAGTTTGCGTTTGCTTGAGATACCGGAGTGTAGTACAGAATGTGGTGCAATGTTGTTCTGATGTGTTCTGCAGAAACTGGATGCGAGCAGCCAGCTGGCTCTCATCGATGATCTGCATCGAGACATTAGATCAGTAGCTGCAGACGTGAAGGGTCAGCACCTGCCTGGTTTCTGTCTGCCCAAAAAGGTAAGAGGGCAGCTCCTGACATAATGAACACTGTGACGTTATTAGAGCATTGGGCATTTCGTTCTCACAGCCACTAATTTCTCCTCCTGAGTCAAATGACCAGAGCTTAGTTCAGGCACGTCTGTGACATGAACTTTATCTCGTGTGCTGTAGGTGTCCATACAATTAGAAACTCATTACTAGCGATCGTTCACATGGAATTTTTCCTATTCATTTGATTAATAATGACGACTGTGTTTTAATCTGGTTTACAATTCTTCATGAAGCAAAAATGTCACATATTCACCAGATCCAGGTTTAGACATGTGTGCACGCGCTCCTGCTGGTTGACGTGGTATATGCAATACCTGTTGGCGTTTACACCACCATGAGCTCTGTGACCAGATCAATCATAAAAAATTTGTCATTAGTTCAAATTCTGGTTTGTTTCAGTTCTGTACATTTTATTTTCCCCTCTGTGTTTGCGTAGGGTGTGACCTGTATCCTGCCAGTGCTGAGAGAAGGTGTCCTCACTGGCACGCCGGAACAGAAAGAAGAAGCAGCTAAAGCCTTAGGAGGGGTCATCAAACTGACCTCTCCTGAGGCTTTGCGGCCTTCTGTTGTCAACATCACTGGACCTCTTATTCGTATCCTGGGAGACCGCTTTGCCTGGACTGTGAAGACGGCTCTATTAGAGACTCTCACTCTGCTGCTGGCAAAGGTCTGGTGAAAATAAAACGGAAAGCATTTCTCTCCAAAGATGATCAAAGTATCAGTCAGACGGCTCTAACCTCTGAACTTTATTCCTCCTGCAGGTGGGCATTGCCTTGAAGCCCTTCCTGCCTCAGCTGCAGACCACCTTCCTGAAAGCCCTGCAGGATTCGAGCCGTGCCGTAAGGCTGAGGGCGGCAGAGGCTCTGGGTCAACTGGTTTCCATCCACAGCAAGGTCGATCCACTCTTCACTGAGCAACTCTCTGCAATCCGCAACGCGGAGGACTCTGGAGTCAGGTGTGTGTACAGTCCAGTATTGTTCAACACCAAAGCAGCAACAGCACACATCCCCCAACAGGATTTACAAAATGTGATTGAATGTGTTTTCTTATTGAGAGGCTGTGGTCTTAGTATTGTAATCATTTTAATCTACAGAAATCGAGAAGTTGAAATAGAGAATCTGATTATAATTCATTCAAACTTTCAGATTCAGATGTTGCTTCATTTTAGTGTCACAAGCACAGCAGGTCCGCAAATGTGTATCTATGATTTATCCATGATGTCACCCACTTGTTTCCAAACATTTTGAAAGAATCATTTAAACAAGAGTATGAGCTAAGTTATCAGCTAACACAAGAAAACTTAATCAGCAAGTGGATCTATAAACTGTACAGCTCACTGCTGAGGACCAGAATAATGAAATACAAGAATCACACCCAACAAAACTGGAGCACAAACTTCCTGAATGGGCTGAATCATGCAGCAAGTGGTACTCTTTGTCACATAATCCTGTCATAAATACTCCCAAAGGACCAAGAGTACAGACATAATGAAGAGGTCGCAAAATGAGTGAGGTGGAGTCTAGCCGCCTGCAATTGCTGTCAGTCAGAGGAGCCAAACCCCTAACATTAAGCCTCAATACAGTCAAATCGGGTGAAAAAAATACACTTGGTACAGATGTTACAAGTTAGTTGATTGGTTGTAGACATGTTAGATCATAGCTGATCTCGGTCAGTTCAATACAAGTGGTTGCACCCACCAGGATGTCGCCTGACGGTTGGTGAAGGCTCGTTGTGGCGTCTTCTTACCTTTTGAAACCAGAGGCTACAGCAGGGGCGAATCTGTAAAACCAACAGTAGACAAATGTATTGCATGCTCATTGACTAGTGACTCATACGTTTTTTGTTTGGTTTTTTTTTTGTCTTTTTGTTCCAATGGGGACTACAATTTACAAAATTAACATGATGCGATGCTGGTGTAATCATTGCTATCAAAGTGTATGATGGAAAAAAGCCAGATTTATCTAAAAATAGTGTCTCAGTACATCATTTGTCCACTAGAGAGCACTGATAAATTGTCCCGTTGGTGCACATCTTCTATCACATTTCTATGAAATTCTGTTTTAAACTACAAGCACCAGAAACACAAGTTTGAGCTCTCTTTTTATCCAAAATACTGCATCTGCTTACATGTTTTTACGTTAAATATTGAAGTGTTGAGCAAAGAAAACTAAAATTATGGTCTTTATTCTTAACACAGCACAAGTGTTTAAGTCTCATTCTCCTGTTTGTGTTCACAGGGAGACTATGCTCCAAGCTTTAAGGTTCGTCATCCAGGGCGCCGGATCAAAGGTGGACCCAGCTATCCGCAAGAACATCACCACCACACTGCTAGGCATGTTGGGACATGATGAGGTATTATGAGCAGCCCTGAAAAGAAGTCTTTGTGAATGTGTTGCAACTCCAGCTCAGGACCTGCAATAACTACTGGATAGATGAAGTAATTACCAGTGAAATACACATATAAGCAGATTTCACAGAGTTGTTCACAAGTATAGTTTCCTCTCAGTAGAAAACGGAAGTCAGACAAAGAGGATGTGGTTTCTAAAAAAGGTGGTTTGAGTATTCGCGTCAGTTTGAGAATAAATGACACACAACCTGTCTCTGTCTGGCTGTGTGTGTGTGTGTGTGTGTGGGGGTGCACGCAGGATGCAACTCGAATGGCTTCAGCCGGCTGTGTTGGTGAACTGTGTGCCTTCCTGTCAGAGGAGGAGCTGAAGAGTGTGTTACTTCAGCATGTTTTAGGTTTGTATCTGTGAAAGGTTATGCACACGTCTCTCACACCTCATTATGAATGTATGTAGCACAGCTTTGTCATCAGTCATCCTAATTTCTGCTTATTGAGAGTTGATGGGATGAAAAAATCAGAGTACTTACAGAAACAGTATTTGGCCTTGTTGACAAAAACATTTTCTAGTTATATTAACGTGGTTGTCCAACATAACCATGAAAAAGGCTTTACATGGCCTTGGATATATTTCTGTCATTGGCTGCTGCTTTGTTTGTGCATCAGAGGAACAGTGAGACCAGTAGCTCATGAACTTTGTGCCTCTCTGCAGCGGACGTGTCGGGTGTGGACTGGATGGTGCGTCACGGTCGCAGCTTGGCCCTGGCCATCGCTGTCAAGTCTGCTCCTGAGAAGCTGTGTGGGAACGAATACTGTGGTGCTGTGACAGACACCATTTTGGCCAATGCCACTGCTGACAGGGTGAGCAGAAAGTTAACTCATGAGTACCCATATAGCTGCAGTCTCAGACACTACAAATAGTTTTAACGTTTTGGGAAAGGTGTTGTGTGCTGTGATGCCTTCTTGGCGGAAAGCAATGATTTCCGGAAGCTTCCGATGGTTACATGGAAAATTTAGGGTAACAATTTGACTTCTGAAAAACTCCAGGCCGAGAAATAGTCCAAACCGCTATTTAAAGGATTAAACAATCAAGATGTGTTAGGTGGTAATTTAAAGGAAAAACCACCCTAATGTCTGTATGTAAGATGTGAGCCTCGATCTTCCAGAGTATTTTATGTTTTGATGATGGCTGAGCCACAAGAATCATCCAGGTGTTTATTTGGGTTGATTAAGGGAGTTACATGATTCATGTCATTGTCACAGTGATCACATATGGGCACTGTCATTTACCTCTTTAGGATAGAAATTCTTTATCCTATTATAAAGATAATCAATTTAAACAACTGTGCACTGATCTCAAGTGATACTTCCTTCTTAGAGGACAAGTGGAGTTAAACCACATCACTTATCACTGAAGTGAAGAAAACATTATTATGGAGCTTTAGCGGTGCTGGTTGACAGATCCTTTTGTCTTTGGACAATGATGGGATAGCGGTTTCCTCCTAGTTAACTGTAACTTGACTTGGTATGTACCGTCCTAAAAGAAATGTTTTAGATTGATTATTACACTAGTCAGTGATCTTCAAAAGTAATCTGTATGAACACATTTTCTTCAAAAGTATAGAAAAATATGTATGCATGTAGCATGGGCTGGGAACCACAGAGGAGCTTGCAAATAGATGCAATCACAGTATGCTGGCTAACACAATCACAGCATGACGATACAGCAATTCTGTGACACTCATTACATCAGGATCTCTGAGTAACTCGATACATCAGGATCTCTGAGTAACTCGATACATCAGGATCTCTGAGTAACTCGATACATCAGGATCTCTGAGTAACGCTTTGTGATTTATTATTACATTTTAATAGAAGCTACTTTTGGCTGCTCCTTTAGTCACAGGGATTCCCACAACAGGTAGCTCCACATGATTCATTTCACAAATGTGTGAAGGACTACATTGTGCAGTCACTATTATTATTAAATTGTAATAATGTGTTTTTTAATTAATTAATTCAGATTTATTTTTCTGTGCATCACATGATTTTAAACCTGTGAGTTTAACTGTAATGAAACGGTCACTGTGGTTAGTCGGATTTGGTGGAGAAATCTATAGAGCGCCTGGTTGTTTTAATTTTAAAAAATTAATCAATATTTTCTGCTATATATCAA
Organism: Apistogramma diplotaenia; assembly: GCA_015052665.1. Lineage (NCBI taxonomy): Eukaryota > Metazoa > Chordata > Actinopteri > Cichliformes > Cichlidae > Apistogramma > Apistogramma diplotaenia. Next base: position 22,485 of record VOQJ01015210.1, read on the forward strand.
ATAGCAAAACACATAAAGCACCAGAAAGTTAATTCACTTCATATGTGTGCAGCATTTTCAGCAGGAGAAATGTTTCATCACATCCAAGTGACTTCTTCATTTTCAGCTGACTCGACCTTATAAACCATAACAATCAGTGCACAATCACATAGTACTGTGCATCAATATTTTGTACGATCCCTAATCTAACGTTCAGAGTAATGAGACTATATTCTACCGTGTAACTTTTGATGCTTTGTCCTTTTAATCCATGTCTGATACACACACACACACACACACTTGTCAGTCATCCTTGAAGCACTTCTCAAAGGGTGCTGTCTAATTAAAGTTTGATTGCTGTCCTCTAGTGTTCACTCACGTTCTTGTTGTCCTCATGCATGGGATTTTGTTCCTCTTCCAGATTCCCATTGCTACCAGTGGGATCAGAGCTCTGGGATACCTGATGAAGCATCATTTGAGAACAGCGGGGGGCAGTGGGGTTTCCCAACACATCATTACACAGTTTGTTAAGGTAAAGCTGAGAGTCAATTATTCTTCACTTCTTTTTTCTATATTTGTACAGGTGAGGACGTGGGACGTTGTGTACAATGTTGAGAATTATTTTGAACTTAATGTATGTGAGGAGCTCTACAATCTTATACCAGTATATGATTTTATAATATTGGAGAGCTGGAGCCTGTTCTAACATGCACAGGTCCTGCTGATTATAGCTGCATAAATCTGTATTTCTCATAGTAAAATTGTGAAATGTCAAAAGTTACCATCTAACTGTGAAATGTTTTACTGTCTTGTATCAATTGTTTTAGTTTTTCAGCTCACGACTTCAATTTTATTTAGGCTCACAACTCCTCTGAACCTTTAGGTGGAAAAGGTCTGAGTGCAGTACTCACACAGCACAGAGGAGCAGGAAGAAACTAACGAGCCTACACAGTGGGGTATTAAACAGCTGGAAACGAGGAGTGTGGAATACCTTTATTTTTGTATTTGTCTCTGTAAATGTTTTCCTTCTAAGTTTACACTAAAACCACAAAGCTGATATCAGGCTGATACAGGTCAGGTATTTGGCAATAAAGACATGCCTGTGTGTTTATAAGAGTACTTTGCTGAGTGCCTTTTTCAACATATTGTGGTGCTACATCTGTTGTCTGCGTGACCCTGCAGTGTCTTCAGAACCAATCGAGTGATGTCAGACTGGTGTCAGAGCGGGTGCTGTGGTGGGTATTCAGAGACCCATCGCTGCCCTCCATGGACATGAATCTCATCAAGCCCCTGTTGAAGACTCTGCTGGACAACACCAAGGACAAGAACACCAGCGTCCGAGCCCAGAGCGAGCACACAATCGTCAGCCTGCTGCGACTCCGCCTGGGGGAGGAAACCATGCAGGTGGGACAATCGCCTTGCTGTAATTTACACGTAGACATTAACTATAGAATAAAACATGTTTACATGTTTCTCTTTCTGCATTTCAGAATATTACTGCCATTCTGGACTCTGCAAGCAATGAGCTTCTGGCAGAGTGTCACCGCCGGTCTTTGAAAAAAATCGCCACCCAGCCAGACTCCAATGAAGAGATCGATGATACAATCCTAACATGATGGACTAGATGATGGAAGTGGTCTGATCTGCAGAACACTTATATATTAAACAAATCAGTGTATGAGAACCCCAGACGCAGGCTGAGGCTGAGATCGGTAGTGTTTTGACTGTATTCCCCAACAGAATTTTTTTTCTTTTCCCCCCCAAACACTTTAAATCGTTGTTTTAGCAGCCTTTAAGCCCACTTTTGTTTTAGTGTGTGATGCACTGGTTGTTCTCCTGTACTGGATAACAATAGGAAGACACAATGCCAAATCTGTTTTGATATTTCAGTGTTTTGCTACTTATTTTACCAAAATTATTTCAGGTGTTGCCACTGTAATGAAATGATGCCCTTTCTTTAACTTTTATTTGGACTTTGAGTGTGACAGTCATTTGGGGAAAGCAACTTACAGAAACACATCATTCTTTTGTCAGTGATGGAGTTGTAAAAAGGCAATACATAATAAAAGGTTCTGGATTTCATAATGTATTGTGTGAAATATTGAACACTAGTTTTCCTCAGGTTGGCGTCACTGAGACTTCATCAAGTCCACAAAGTTCTCATACACACTGACTCCGGGCTTTCAGTCTTAGAGCTACAACAGACAAACACTTTTGGCTTCATAATTCAAACCCCACTTCTCTCAGGTGGAAGGCCTCTACTTACCTCATTGCAGCACTTCTATGTGGAATTTGCTTTCTTTTCTACTCTGGTGATCTCAAAAGGTCTCCCTTCACAGGCCAGATTTTCTAAAGCTGGAACTTAGAGCCCTAGAAGATGCAGGATATTCACATCTCAGACTATTTGAAATACAGTAGTCTGGAACATTATCAGTGTCACGTCATAAATGTGTTGCTTTAAGTTATCACTAAAAGTGTCTAAAGGAAAAGGTGTGAATATTAATGGAAGAAGAGGAACTACAGCAAAGCTGCATTTTAATTAAAGGGGTCTGTTATGCCTTTCATTTTTCTCTGCCCTGAGGGTACTGTTAAAGCTTTTGAGTAACGAGGTCGGTCTGTTTAAGGCAGGTTTTTTCTACCCTTGGCTTGTCCTCACTGCGAGAAGTTTTATGGTCATCTTGGGCACACAACTCTAGCTGTCTGTCTACATGGGTCAGGTAATCGGAAGACAGCTGGCACAAGCTGTGAGGGGACCAGGAGCTGAAATGGCCCATTTCAGACAGGATGAAATCAGGGGATACAGCAAGGCCCAGTACAAGATAAATAAGGATTATTCTTAAGTGTGAATCATGCAAAGCCACACAAGTAGAGTGATGAATGAAATCTGGAGCTGGTAATGACTAGAATAAGGGCTCTTTAACCAAAACTGCTTAAATAAGTAGTTTGTACTACTGTGGGGATTCACATCAGAATTTTTTTTTTTTTTTGATATCTAGTTTCTCATTGGTCATACTTAAATGGAAAATATAGGTATTCCGTTTAAAAAAAAAGACCGGGAAAACCTGAAGCTTGGTGATGTCTACACAACTTTCAGAATGAAATAAAGGTGGAGCAGGACTGCAAAACGTAGTTCAGCTACAGTAATGCAAAGGAGAAAACCGTAAAAAAAAAAAACCCTGAAATAAAATGAAAATCCTCTTTCTTTTATGGCGCCAACTAATAGTATAATATAAAATAATATAATCATAGGTTCTGTAGCAAATTTTACTGGCAAACTGAATTTCTTTCACTATGCAAATATGAATTTAGTTGTAAACTACGGCAAAGTGTAGTTAAACTTGAACAACTTGCGGTTCACTACTTCCCAGTAGTTTGTGATTTGGGTCGTTTGAAGGGTTTTAAAAAGACGCGTGAATCCGCGGCTCTCCGGCGTTCATCAATGGGACGGGACCGCTGCGCCGTAGCTGGAGTCTGCGCAGTGAGGCTCGATCACAGTTGGGTGCAGCTCCACTAGAGGAGGAAGCGGAGTTTCCGGCTGTTTGCAGCGGAGGGTGAGGATTGCTGACGCCGCGAAACCCCGAGAAAAAACGCCGCCGGCTCGGGGGGCTAACAGTTTACGATATCCTTAGTGGTGGTGTTGTTTTATACCGGGGGGATTTGGGGGTTGGTGACTTTCTTTACACACCGAAGGAGTCCGACAGCTAACCGAGCAAAGAAGCGGTACAAAGCGGGGGTGAGCCACCAGCTACCGGCATGGCCAGGGACTACGATTACCTCTTCAAGCTGCTCATCATCGGTGACAGCGGTAAGCCGAAGCCGGGGATGCAGGACGGGAAATGGGCCTTGTCGTGTTTTTTTACAAGGGGGAAGCCGAAGTCCTCTCTTAAGCCAGATGCGCACAGTCCTGGCACGTTTGCAACGCATTATTTTGTCTTTTAGGCATTGAAATTTCTTATTTAGCATACACATCCGCCATGTTTTCGTGTCAACGACAGGGCGGAGGTTGAGTGTCCGGGCTGGGCATGTCAGCCGATGAGGCCGGATACCGCCTCCAGACACCCAGGGTTTGTCGTTTGAAAATGTCTTATCTCGTCCATATTTCCCTCCAGACATGCGTTTTATCTACATAACACAACATATCCCCGTGACCTACACCGTTCCTGGGGTTTTAGGTTGTAGTTGTGGCCTTTTGTTTGTATCTACACTTAGCTTGGTAATGTTGGCTAGCTGTGAGCTAGGCTAACATCACTTGGTTATCCTGTCAGCTGTAACTTATCTGCTGCACTGAGAGGCTCAGATACAAAGAAGTACACAGTACATGTGTAAACCGGCTGACTTTGGCCTAAGTATTGCAGTGGGTTTAGTTATTTAGTTAGCTGGTTAGCTTGGAGGTCCTAGCTGCACTGCAAAGGCATGTTTGCATCCAGTTAGTCACTTTGGTCAGAGTGTCTCTCAGCCAAGTGTGCAAGCTGGACCAAAGACGATGACTGCTTCTTCATGTTCAGCATGTTTGTTGCCTTATAACTAAAGATAAACAGCGACGGGTAGATGAATAATAAATCCGTAATTATGTGAAAATGGCTGCTCCTCTGTTTTTTTTAGTGGAAGACTAATTAAAAAAAAAATACTCCACCCTCAGGAGCTAGAGCCTCATCCTGCTGAACTTCTTTTGTGAGCAGTGGTCTTTGGAGTCATTGACATCCCCGGTCCTGGCACTGCCCCATCAGCTGGCTTCTCACAGTGCAGAGACCAGGGAGTACAGCAAGCCCTTCACTGCATATCACACACAGGGGCCAGTGTCCCCTCAGCTGCAGCATGGAAGCTCTACTGTCTGCAGTGTTGCACAGAGACATTTTGGGGGAATGATGCTCTGACCTTCTGCCCCTCTTCAGCTGCATGTTGGCAGACCTGCTGCCTGAGAATCAGGTTTTCCACTCACTGAATCACTTAGCTGAACTTGTATTGCCTCTAACCTGTAGCATTAATTTTACCAACATTTCATGCATAGGATGTTTTCTATTGCTCCCATAGTGTCTATGGTGCATTTGTGTAGATATTTCATTCCAGGCTGATGGAAGATGTGACCTGGATATTTTTGTGAAACATTGAGGATTCACAGACATACAGCACCAGTCAAAGGTTTTGACACACTTACCCATTGTAAGTGTGTCAAAACTGCTGTATACTGATTTTGGTCAGGCTAATAGCACACTCACCGCTGTTAAAGCTGATCAGCCTGCTTCTGCTTTGAAGCTTTGGTTATTGTTAGTTTGAATGAAACTCTGTAGCACCGAGATCACAGGAACCTGATAGCTCTTTATGTAAGGACCAATCAAACATGAAGTGACAATAGCACAATAACAGGACTGCAGGTTCAGGCCTACCTCAGTCCAGCAGAGTCACTTCCTAACAATCAGTCTCACTCACACTTATAAACTAACTTAATTTTCAGTCCCTTTCCCTTTTTTTTGTCCTTCTGTCATCTGTTGTTACTCTTATTTCTCTCTAATCTCCACTCCTTTATACCAGTTTATTTAAAGAAGCCACCCAGGCAGATGTATTTCTTCTCTTCTTCACTTCTTTTAAATTGATTAAGATTCTGGAGTGACCAAAATGAATATGCGGGGCGTAGTCGAGCTTACCTGAAGTCCTACACGTCATACATTGTGCAGATGGCTTAATTGTGTTTATGTCTCTTGAAGAACTAAATCTTTATTTTCACAAGGATTTGAGCAACAGTTCAGGTCGACGTCCCCTCTCGTTTTTGCATGCCATCGTCACATGGTGTTGCTCTCTGTTAACTAGGATATAATATGTGAAACCAAAACCCCTGTTCTGTTGTGGTGCAAAAAAACAAATCTGACTAGGTGGTATCAAGACTGCACAGTTGTTGTAGTGTGTCTTTTTTTTTTTGAGCTGTTCTACTCTAAACCTCATCCTGTACTTGTGTTTCCTCCTCAGGAGTGGGGAAGAGCAGTCTCCTCCTGCGATTTGCAGACAACACATTTTCAGGTGCGCAGTTCTACCAAAGCTGAGGCACATAATCAGGACGTCTCTCCGTTGTAGTTGCCTGTTTGATAATAAATCAGGTTTTGTGTTTGCACGCCCACTTACAGGTAGCTATATCACCACGATCGGTGTGGACTTTAAGATCCGGACGGTGGAGATCAACGGGGAGAAGGTGAAGCTGCAGATCTGGGACACAGCAGGGCAGGAGCGCTTTCGCACCATCACCTCCACGTAAGTGGATCCGTTCTCACACACACCCACGCGTCCCCTGTTTGGAGTTTTCAGGTGAAAGTTTTTGTTTCTGTTTCAACAATTAAATCTGAAAGCATGGAAGGCTCTTTGCGGTCCTGATGTTAGGCTTTATTTGAGGAAGCAGTAGAATAAGTCATTGCCGTTCTATGAAACTGGGTGGAATTCCCCACACATCCTAATTACAGATGTGAGAGGGAGGCTCCTTGTTGCATGCAGCAGCGCTCCATGACGGTGGCGGCTGCACGTCTTTACCCTCTTACACTTGCAGTGGGTTTCACACTGCCGTCCGTGTGCCTCGGGGCTTCACGAGGATTGGTGCTCCCACGCCTTAAGAGGAAACTCTGGCTTTAATTTTTCTTTTCTCCACAGTTTACCCGAACAGACCAAAAACAGTCACTTGCCCGTCACACAATAAAGAGGCAATACTGTTAAAAAATGTTAACGATTTCTGTTTTTGATAGTGTTTGGATTGCAGTGCACTTTCATGACAAATACAGTCTAGATAATAAGGGATAATTTTATTGTTGGTTTTGGTCTTTGCAGGTAAACTGTGAATGAAGGAAAAAAGCAGCAATTTTATCTTTTAAATGCTGGACCTAAAAGTGATGGACTTCCTCACACTGCCAATCAGACTCTGATCACATTATCGATGCTTTATGTTCACAACAGCAGAGATTCCCACATTTTTTGTATCTCTTTGATTTGGTCTCATGGTTTGGTCATAGCCATACTGGAAGATGCTCTCTGCCATTGTTGGGAAATGCTTTCAGAAGGGATTCACTCATTTACCCTAATTTGTGCACCTCAACACGCAATGAGTTCAGTTCTGGAGTGAATTACATTTGTTTTAAAGCTGCACGACACAGCAGTAGTTCAGTTCCTGGTGACAGATGTTCAGAGCCAAAAAAAAAAACCACTAAATGAATATCACGTTTCCCCGAGTAATGTAAAAATGAGTTTTTATTAAATGTTTCAGCGTTACCTGGTCATTACTCCTCCTCACACCACTAACATTGCATCTAATAATCATATTACTTAAAATGTTAGCTTTTAATGTTTATAAAATGTTATTAGATTGTTCAAAGTAACAGTTTCAATCATTTTTACTGCACCATGAGAAATGTAAAGCAGTCTGCATGGCTGGACTTTAGTTTCTAAAGGATCCAAGTTCTCTATTCACCTGATTTTAAACTTTTTTTTAACAGTTTCCCTCAATCTGAGCTAAATATTTGCTTTCTTTAGCAGCTGTATGTTCCACTGTGTTCATGTCAGGTTAACTAGAGCTGCAGAGTTGGTCTGCCTTTGAACACATTTTCATGCAGGTGATTTATTTATTTGCTCTCTATCTGCACACACACACACAACACATACAGTGTAACTTGTGTTTAGTCGTTTAAACAGAGGCTAATACTTCTGTGGGCAGGTTTGACCCTCACACTGCACACTGACAACTAGTATGTCCATAAAGAGTTGTGCATAAACATGCAGTCGCTGACACATGGAAACAATATGACTTTAATAGAAACAATATTGATGTGACCTGCAGCTTAAACTGCAGTCTTCTCACACACTCACCTCTTTATGACTTTGAACCAAACGCAGACTGCGCTTACAAGATATTGAAACGTCACTCGCCTCCTGAGTCCTGCCTTGAACAGGAGCAGGAGGGCATGTTTGACTGTTATGTACTAGCACTGCTGCAGGGAGGCCAATCGGAACGCTAAAATCATCCAGAAAGCGTAAAATCCTGGATGCTTTGGCCCCCGTGGAGTTTAACCGTCCTAGTTTGGAAGGATTGTTGCCCACTTGTTCTGCAGGAATCCCTCCAGCGAGCAGGCTGCCTGTTTAAGCTGATTGTTCCCTGTGCTGAACTAGAGTGGCGTGGTGCCTCATTAGATCCTAAATGAATGTCACTGTGGAGATGGCTCATGGGCAGTGACCTGCTGGGTCCACTCAGGCAGACTAACCTGAGGTGGTAGCCATACGTCAGAGTGCGCAGCTGTGTCCCTGCTATCAGCCTCAGGCTTCAGTCACAACATAATATCACTTTACGTTTTTCTTCTTTTATTCTCCTGGTTTTTTTAGGCGGCACTCATAATTATTTGCTGTTTTACCCTTTAAATAAAAAAGCACACAATGAGATAAACGACGGTAAAAAGCAGAAAGTTGGACTCAAGCGAGTTTGGATCTCATCATCAAGCACCATCAGAAAGTCTCTTGATTGATGATTCGATCAGTGAGAGGGTCAGTATGCTAACATTTTACAGAGTGGGGGTGGGGGGGCAGTTTAAGGTTCTTTATTCATGTGCACTGAGCAGACACAAATGCACAGCCACCCACCCCTGCTGTCTGATGGCCCATTATTGCTCATTGCTGGGGGACAAGCCCAAACAATAGGCTTGGGTGGTATTGTTTTACAGAGCATGCGGTATTTTTGTTTGTGTGTGTGCTGTTTTTTTTGTTTTGTTTTTAATTGAAAATCATTGTAGCTTTAATTAAACAATTAGATGCTGCCACCTTTACTAGTCAGCACCTTTGGCTGGAACAATGTGGAACAACCGTCAGTACAGGAAGGTGTGTGAGAGGAGGAGCAGCCAGTGCTGCAACTGCTTTAGTTGCACTGAGTTTTTGCTCCCCTTACTACTTGATTAGTCTAATTTGTTTAGCCAGCAAATTAGATGAAAACATCCCTAATTGTAGCATGTAATTATGATAATAAGCAAGAGTGCTTATTATCATATTTCCCATATATAAAGTAAACCCAGCTTGGTCTGGTTCTTTATACATGCTTAACCCAAAACTCTCAAGTGTGGCATGGGAAGTGTCTTTCTCTTCCTTTTGTTTCACTAGTCCTGTAGCATTTGCTTTAGCTTTTTTTGGACTACAAAATCTCTCCTCCTCACATCAGCTCTGCATCAGCTTCAGTAGGAAGAGGATTGAGGATTTAATAGGCTTTAAAATACCTTCTGTATTTCAAAATACTGTCCTGTAATGTAAAAACTTGATACCACCCCGGCTTACCAAACCAAACTGTATCCCTGCCCTGTTCCAACAAGCAGAAACACACACACACACACACACACACACACACACACACACACACACACTCTGACAAAAGTTTCTTTGTGTTTGTTTGGCGTGTGCAGCGACACTGGGGATGCTCCCTGTCTCGGGTCTGGCCTCTGTTTTTGAAGCTGGTTTATTTGTCTCTGCGGAACAAATGCTGGTCTCAGTTCTGTTGCTCTTTCATTCACACAGACACACACACACACACACACACACACACACACACACACACACACACACACACTGTCCTGATGCGTTTATTAAGCCGTGTCCCTTCCTGTAGCGGTCTCTCTGCTGAATAGCATCGGTTACCTCAGTGATGAACCACCTCACGTGACTGTTTTTGACTGCTAGTAACATATACCAGAAGTCAGGCTTTTCATGCTGTAATCTTAAATGTTTACCATGTTGGTCATTTCGACTTGGCCAAAATCTGTTCTTTTTGTTTTTTGTTTTTTATTCTTTTAAGTTTAGCCGTTTCTACTGTGTTGTTTGTTTTTGTTTATCTGCAAACATTAATAATTTGTGCTAGTTGTTGTTACCTTTCCCAAACTGTTCAGTAATTTTATCCAGCAGTTTCTAATGAGACATTACTTTTAGCCATTTATTTATATCCGTTTCTTCCCATCTTCATGTCATGACCTTCAGAAGCAGGTATAAGGCACTTCTTCTACACTGGCTTCAGTCTTGTTTCCTGACCCTGAAGCTGTGCCCATGTTTTATACCGTCTAGTCTAGGAATAGTTAATTTTTCACACCTTTAAATTCTTTGGCTTATTGTTACTAATGTGAAAGGCTGACTGTTTTTTTCCTCTGTCCTTAGATATTACAGGGGAACTCATGGAGTCATAGTGGTGTACGACGTCACGAGTGCCGAGTCCTTCGTCAACGTAAAACGATGGTTACATGAAATCAACCAGAACTGTGACGACGTGTGCCGGATATTAGGTGAGCGTGCTCCTTTGCAGTGTGCTCTAAAGAAAATCCAGTCCCTGCTCTCACCTTGCCTTCTTTTAACATTAAAAATAGACTCTACCCTTCACTCCAGTGCACACCTTTTGTATCTGGCAGGATGTCTTGAGATTTTATTTTTACACTGCACTATTTTCTGTTTTCAGTGGGAAACAAGAACGACGACCCCAACTCCAAGGTGGTCGAGACGACCGACGCGCAGAAGTTTGCAGAGCAGATGGGAATCAGCCTCTTTGAGACGAGTGCCAAAGAGAACATAAACGTTGAAGAGGTAGCTCATTGTTTGTCATCTCGAGCTGATGTGCTTGTCTGGAGCAGTTTGCCAAACATGCCAGGCATGCAGAGAAGCGCTGCGGTAACGGTTTGCCATCCCAGTGTGCTGAGTGTGCTGCTGCTTGCTGCACAGACCATCCCTGAAACTAAATGTTGCTTTCATCACCAAAAATCGAATTGTTTGTTCGGTTAATTGAACTGAGTTCTCTTTATTTAAAACGCGTCAGTCACGCAGCACAAAGAGCGGCCAGTCCTTACTTTTGAAAAGCTAAGAGTGGGTTTTATTGCTTATTTCATTAATAAATTATCTGGAAGGCTGCAAATCAGGTGAGCTCACAACAGCTAGCCTGGGTTTGTACAAAGGTAAAGAAAACCACCCCAGTGCTCATGGCTGATGCTTTTCCACCATTGTGCCAGGCAGCCATTGGTGGATGGATTTTTGTTACCTTTGGGCAGATCTGGGCTGCCTGTTATCTCAGCTGCAGCTTCAGAAATAAGACACAAGTGAGTCTTTGAGCTATTCCTTTAATCCAGACTTAAAAAGATCTGACTGCTCTAATCAGTCCTCGCTCTTCTGGTTTGTGCCTCTCTCGCAGATGTTCAACTGCATCACGGAGCTAGTGCTAAAAGCCAAGAAGGAGGTTCTAGCCAAGCAGCAGCAGCAGCAACAGAACGACGTGGTCAAACTCACCCGGAACAGTAAACGGAAGAAAAAGTGCTGCTAGCAAACTCGAGGCCATCCACATAAAGGCGGGCGGCGACTCCACATGCGCATACAGACACACACACACACGCAGACACACACACACATACACGATGGGACTCAGAGCATCTAAATTAAAGAGCAAATAAAGATTTAATAAATATATGGTGAAAGATTTAAAAAAAAAACAAAAAAAAAAAAAAGGAAAAAATTATCACTTTGGAAAAAATAATCATGAAGACTTAAAAAGA